>JACBKR010006095.1:0-14707 GCA_014218235.1 Colocasia esculenta | reverse complement strand
GGGGACGGGGCCAAGGACCCAAGGGGGCCGGGTCTTACATCCCACCCACCTTAAACATTTCGCCCCGCGAATGAAGACAACTCGGTCTCACCCGAAAACACGAAGGGGAATAACACATACTGATCAATCAAACAAATAAGGGACTATTCCCGCATCTCATCCTCACGCTCCCAGGTGGCCTCGCCACCAACGCGCGATTCTGCCAAACGACCTTCACCAGCGGAATCTGCTTCCGACACAACTGCTGAACTCTGCGGTCGACAACACTGACTGGGTACTCTGGCACTGACAAGTCTGGCGCTACCTCCAGCTGCGAATAGTCCAAATGCGAAGGATCTGCGACGTAACCTCCTGAGCTGTGAAACGTGAAACACACTGTGCACACCTGCTAGCTCTGCTGGAAGACTCAACCTGTAAGCCACCTCGCCGACCCTTTCGGTGATAGGGAAAGGCCCGACGTACCTCGGACTGAACTTTCCCTTTCTGCCAAACCTCATGACCCCTTGGTCGGCGAGACTCGTAAGAAAACAAGGTTACCAACATTGAACTATAACGGTCTCCTGCGGACGTCTGCGTAACTCTTCTGTCTGCTCTGCGCTGCCCGAAGTCTCTGCCTGATCAGACTGACTGTGTCTGCACACTGCTGCACTAACTCTGGCCCCAAAAGCTGCCTCTCACCAACCTCGAACAATGTAGTGGTGTCCTGCAGGGCGACCATACAAGGCTTCGTATGGTGCCATTCCGATGCTCGAGTGATAACTGTTGTTAACGCGAACTCCACCATCGAAGGTGCGACTCCCCACGTGCCGCTCCAGTTCCAAACAGCATGCTCTCAGCATGTCCTCCAGTGTCTGAATGGTCCGCTCTGACTGTCCATCTATCTGAGGGTGGTACGATGTGCTGAACCTCAACTCTGTACCCAGTGCTCTCTGAAGACTGCGCCAAACCCCTGACGTGAACCTCGGATCTCTGTCGGAGACGACTGAAACTGGGACCCGTGCAAAGAAACAACTCTGTCCACGTACAGCCTGGCTAATATGTCCACTGACCAGGACATCCTAAGAGGAAGAAAGTGCGCTGCCTTGGTGCAAACGATCCACAATCACCCAGATACCATCGTGCCTCTACGGGGTGCAGGGCAAACCAACCACAAAGTCCATGGTGATGTCGTCCCATTTCCACTCGGGAATGGGCAACGGCTGTAGCTCACCACCAGGACGCTGATGCTCGGCCTTCACCTGTTGACAGGTAAGGCACCGGGCAACAAACTCTGCCACGCCCCTCTTCATCCCTGGCCACCAGAAGGACCTCCTCAAGCAATGGTACATCTTGGTGGAGCCAGGATGAACAGCATACCTCGATCTGTGAGCCTCTGACAAAACTGCCTGGCGCACCTCCTCAGGAACGTACAAGCAGCCTGAATCTGACCTCGCTGTCCTCGTCGAGCTCAACATCTGGCATCTGCAAAATGTCCGCCAACTGAGGGTCTGCCTGTGTGCCTGCAACACCTGCCTGAACACTGACGTCGAACTGACAAACTGCTTGCCACTGCATGGTCTCTGGTTCTCGAAGGAACAACACTCCCTGGGACAGCTCCTCGAACAGCCTCCACTCTCTGACCATCAGCGAACTCAAGTGCACGCGCCTACTCAAGGCATCGACTACGACGTTAGCCCTTCCTGGGTGATAGGAGAGGTTAGGTCGTAGTCCTTCAAATACTCATCCAATGGCACTGCCTCAAGTTCAGATCCCTCTGGGTGAAGATATACTGCAAACTCTGGTGATCGGTGAAGATCTGAAAAGCCTCGCCATACAGGTAGTGCCTCCACAACTTGAGAGCGAACACCACTGCTGCCAGCTCCAAGTTGTGGGTGGGCTAGTTCTCCTCATGCTTCTTGAGCTGCCGAGAAGCATAGGCAACAACCCCACCGTGCTGCATCAGCACGGCACCCAAACCTGACCTCGACGCATCGGTATAGACCACAAAACCACCATTGCCCGACGGTAAGACTAACACTGGCGCTGAAGTCAACCTCATCTTCAGCTCTCGGAAACTCTGCTCACAGTCCTCTGACCAAGCAAACCTGACGTCCTGCCTAGTCAACCTGGTCAACGGCGCTGCTAACTTGGCAAAATCCTGAATGAACCTCCGGTAGTAACCGGCCAAACCCAAAAACTGCGGACCTCTGACACCGACGTGGGCTGCTCCCACGACAACACGGCCTCCACCTTGGCGGGGTCCACTGCCACACCAGAACCCGAGATCACGTGCCCGAGAAAGGGCACCTCCCTCAGCCAAAATTCGCACTTGTCGAACTTGCATAAAGGCGGTGACTCCGTAGAGTCTCCAGCACGATCCTCAGGTGCTCCTCGTGCTCCTCCTCATAAGCTGAGTAGACCAAGATATCATCAACAAAAACCACACACAAATGATCTAGGTACTCACTGAACACCCTATGCATCAATCCATGAATGCTGCGGGTGTTCGTCAGCCCAAATGGCATCGCAACGAACTCAAAGTGACCGTACCTAACGAAAAGCCGTCAACCGACATCTGACTCTCTGATCCGCATCTGATAGTACCCGGATCTCAAGTCAATCTTCGAGAAAACTCGGGCCGACTGCAACTGATCAAACAAATCATCAATCCTCGGCAAGGGTACCTGTTCTTCACAGTAACCTGGTTCAACTGTCGATAATCGATGCACAAACGAAGACTGCCATCCTTCTTTCTCACAAACAAAACAGGCGCGCCCCATGGTGAATGACTCGGGCGAATGAAGCCCAGCTCAAGAAGCTCCTGCAATGGCGCTTCAACTCACGCAGCTCCTCCACCGGGCCATCCGATAGGGTGCCTGGGACAAGGCATCGTACCGGGCAAAAGCTCGATGGAGAACTCTACCTCCCGCTCAGGCGGCAAACCAGGTAGATCCTCCCGGAAGATGTCGGAGAACTCAGAAACAACCGGCACGTCAAAAACTGAAGATCCGCTAGGCTCCAAAGAACAAACCGAAGCAAGGTACGCCACACAGCCATCATGGATCAAACGGCGAGCTCTACACAAGGAAATAAATGGCCGACGGGTAGACCGGATACCTCGGAAGCAGAGGACGGGCTCCAGGTATCCTAAACCGAACGGTCTTCCGCTGGCAATCAACCACGGCTGAGTGAGCCTTCAACCAGTCCATGCCCAGGATGACGTCAAAGTCGCAAAGATGCAGTGCGTACAACCTGGCGGCAACTGGTGCCCCTCAACCTCGACTGCCACACCCTCCAGGTAACCAAGTAATGCATATAGTCACCAGACAGGAGGTCGACCATCACGTCACACTGCCTTCAAGAGTGTGACAAGCAAGGGACTCATAGAATTCCTCGGAAGCAAAACACAAAGAAGCACCGGGGTCGACCAAAACACGAGCAGCTCTGCCAAGGATAGGTAGAGTACCTATAACAAGGTTTGATGCCTCTGCCTGCTCTCGGGTGAGCGCCATCACGCGACACCACCACGACCACGCCACGCCCATGTTGCGGTGCCTGCCGATAGCCACAAATGCATCGTTAACACGTGATAACAATCTCAAAATTATCGGCTTACACTAACGATTTTAACAATAGTTAAGTGGTGAGAGCCGAGTCGAATCCACGGGGAACTAGATTTTAGAGTTGAAAACCTTGGATTTTTATTCGGAAAATAATGTGGTGATATTTAAATAAGTTACATTAAATAAACTAACCTAATTAAACTAAGTAAATAGAGAGAGAGATAAAGAGTGGATTAGAGACAAAGAGACAAAGATCTGAAATTGTATTCCACTAAACAAAATGGTCAACAAAAATTGTTTTATACTAAACGAAATAATCAACAACAACCCTAAAAAAAATATGGAAAATAGAGAGAAGAAGGAGAGAGGAAACGAGAGAGAGAGAAAATAAAAAGATGAGAGAGAGAGAAGAGAGAGAGGAGCGGCGCGTGAGAGAGAGATAGGAGGAGAGAGAGAGAAGAGAGAGGAGCGGGAGATGTGAGAGAGGGAGAGGAGAGCGAGAGCGATAGAGGAGAGAGAGAGAGGCGGCGATAGAGGAGAGAGAGAGAGATAAAAGAGAGAGAGAGGGAAAGAGATGTGAGAGAGAAAGGAGAGAAGAGAGAGAAGAGAGAAAAGAGAGAGAGGATAGAGAGGATAGAGAGGAGAGAGAGGGGAGCGGCGGCGCTTCTATGTGCATGCAAAGCATGCACGTAGAAGCCAGGCGGCAGGGTCGCGCGGCAGGTGGGCGTGTGGCGGGCTCGCGCGCAGGCGCGGGCAGGGCGGCAGGCGGGCGGTGGGCAGGCGCGGGCGGCAGGCACGTGGGGCACGTGCGGGGCAGCAGGCGCGTAGGCGGGCCGGGGGTGCGGCGTGTGGGGCCGGGGGTGCAGCGTGCGGGGGGCGAGCGCCAGGCGGCGGGGGCCGGGCGTGCAGGGGCGCTTTGCTACTGCTGCTTGCTGTTCTCCTGAGAAGAAGAGAGATGGGTGAGAGGAAGAAGAAGGGAAGACGAAAGAGGATAGGGAGAAGAAGAGAAAGAAGAAGAGGAGGAAGGGGAGATCGCAGGAGGGGAAAGGAGAGAAAGTAGGAAAAGAATCATAGCAAGAGAGAGAGGGGAGAGGTTTATAAAGTGGTAGAGAAATAGAGAGAAGGGGGAGAGAGGAAAGGAAAGAGAGATTTTTAGAAAATAAGGGAGAAGATTTTTAAAAGTGAGAAAGTGTTTAAAAAAATAGAGGGGGAATATTTTAATAGAATCTCTCTTTTATTTTCTCTTGCTTCACTCCAATCCATTAGCCCATTAAGCACTTCATAGAATGGCCCATTAACCTGCAAATACAAACAAAAATTGAATTTAATCAATTATCGTCCATGATAATAGAAATCTTATGAATTTATCAAGTGTTAGTCATTGAAATGGCATGATTATCATGATAATTATGATATTATAACATCCCCCAACTTACTCATTGCTAGTCCCTTGGCAATGCACCAGGTGAATAATCGGGACTAATAGGAACTCAAAACATCATTTTCCATGTCAAGAAAGTAGAGAGGAGACTGATCAACACTAATATTTCTAGTTCTAGTAGCATGTGTCAAAGATAATCATGCAGTTCATGTTATTAGACAGTTCTCAAGAGACAGTTGAAATTATCATTTCCTTCATGAATGCACTTATGATCAACAAGCATTACTAAGATAGTGCATGAGCTTTTGACCCATTACTTAGAGATGATATCAACTCTACACTCTTAAAATCCAATCCTCGAATTACAGGTAGCTTTCACTCTGCCTTTTTATTTTCATCCTTCATCATCATTATTTTTCTTTGGATATCTTTCACTGTTTGACGCGAACTTCAACACTTCATGAGGTGCCGAAGCCCGGTTACTATGATAGGGATTTCCTTCTTCATTTTGTCATTTTTTTTTCATAACTTGTAGGCAGGTAGCTTTTTCCCCACGATTAGTTTTCTATAAGAGTGTAGAATGTCAATCTTCAACATATATTAGGTAAAACCTCATCACCCTCATGAATGACACTTATTCATCATCTAATACATGTGTAAAGGTTCAATAAAATTTCAATGTAGTTTGAGGAAAATGCTAAGACATAACCACAAAATTCATCCTTTAACGTACCACTGGCACAAGTATATACTTAGAGTAAAATCATTCTAGAATGATGTATTCTTTCCATGAAAAATGATGCATGAGTACAATGTTTGGGATGTTTAGCAGGATTTTAAAATTTGAAAGATTTCCCTCCCCCAACTTGAATGACATTGTCCTCAATGGCATAAAAGTAAGAACATAGAATAAAGCCAATGTAAATTAAGAAAGGAGAGATGCAACCTGATGATGACATGAGGGTAGTTGCACACTAGCTTCATCAAATGTAATGGGCCTTCAAAACCTAGAACACAATAGAAAAAGAAGAAATAAATTAAATCTCCTAAAAATATTGGGTTGCCTCCCAATAAGCGCTAAGTTAATGTCTTCAGCCAGACACATAGAGCTAACAGGCTCACGTAACACCCCCAATCAATTGACGCCAATTTTTTTCTTTGTAAGGCATCACCAACCATGGTGGGTCAAGTGGTTCAAACGTACTTTGCAGATCAGTAAGTGATAGAGAAATTAAGGCACTCAAGATCATATCTTCAATTAGAAATTTTCATTTGTACACTTAAGATCTTTGTATGTGTTGAACACTCAATGCAGACTTGATTATTTTCACCATTTTCACCCACAACTTCCATTTTCAGATCCTCTTTCATGATATTGAGGTCAGATTGAGTTGAATGCTCAGAGGATTGCTTGAACTCCACAGGCTGACTTGGTCAAAAATAGTAGCATGATCTGGAATGAAATGGATATGACTTTCAACACAAGGATGCTTAAAAGATTCAAGTGTAGTTGACCAATCAGCTAGTGGTAGCATGTCCATGAACATGTTGGATTTGCCAAGGTCAGGAAGAGGTAGGAATCTATGTTTTCTCGACATCAAGAGAGACCAGTCAATGTGGACTTCAGGCAAAATTTCTAATTCTTCCTTACCCAAGAATAATGATGATGATTACACCCAGCTCTTTCTCCACACTCACCTCTTCTTTGTCACCCACTTGAAATAATGTCACATCAAACTTGGACCCAACATCTGGTTGCACTCTTTCTCTTCTCCCCCCAACTTGAATTCAACTAATTCACTAGAGCTTTCCTCAAGTATGACATTATGGATGGAGTCTTCTTGATGGTCAGTTTCAAGTTGGGCAAGATAATGGATTGATTTTCAGTGGCACCCATCTCCTCCTGATTTGACTCATTAAAATTATCTCTCATTTTCCAAGTGGGCATGTCCACAATTCATTGGACTGAGAAAGTTCGAATGGAATTTGAGAGTCAAATTGTTGGTCACAATCAAGATAATGATGTTCATATTTGTCAATGGGTTGGCATGATGTGACTATCTTGCCTCCTTCTGATTTCCATCAGTTGAGTAATCAAGAGGTCAGTTTTGACAAAGGATTGCTCTAATTCTTGTTGTTGTTGGGTGAATGTTTACTCAAAGACTTGTTGGTTATCATGGAATTTTTGCATAAATTGCCCAAATTGATCATCAAATAGGCCTGATTGTGGGGGAGATGTATAAGTGGACTGTGGATATACATGTCCTCATGATGGCTTTTGTCATGAATATCAATTTGGCATTGGGCCCAATGTTGAAAGTTGTGGAGGGGGACTTTGGGCTTGGGCCAGAATAGGTTGATCTCTAAGTGTTAAATGTGGCATTACTTCTCCAAGTGGTTGGAAGGGTGTGCCTTCAGGAGCATTTGTTAAGCACACCGGCAGATCAATGCCAAAAAAATTTGATCGAACCATGATATGATTTCGGCACCTAGAAAGGGTGCTTGAATTTCCCCTTGAGGATCTTGATAGAGTAAACTCAATTTTTCAGGGGAGACACCTTGGTCAACTTTTGAGTAAGGAGTGGGTGGAATAACACTTGAAGGTTTGGGTCTGTTCTGGGTTGAGGGAGGTGATGAGATGTAAAGTGGGTCAACATATTTCCTCCACCCTGAATCATACATGTGATCTTTATTAGGTGACCATGAATCAGATGGGCTTGAGTCCATTTGGAGCCATTGGACTGGTGGTCAGTAGAGGTTGATGGATAAAGTGGTTAGGTGAGAGTGAATACCATAATGGGCTGATCCAATTTGTCCATTGAAGTGCCAATTTCATAACCATGATTGTCAACCCACATAAATCTTTTTTTTTTTTGAAATATTTGATTTTTTTGTATTTCAATAAGTTAGCAAACAATTAATCCTATGACACCTATGGTTCCCTAGGACATAAACATTTGATTTCTCACTAATCAACTGAGGCCTAGCTCAAATCCACTCTCAAGCCCGTTAACTGGCCAGGCAAGAGGTGGGAAAGTGGGAGGTTCCCCCTGCTCTCGCAGGGACCTAATTAAGTAACCACTTGTCCACTTAGGCGTTTGCCTATGAACCTCTAGCCTTACGCACCAGTCTCCAAACTTGATAGTGGGCCCAAGTGGGCCTAAGTTTCAAAGTGAACCCTAGGTCAAGTTTCTACTTTCTTTTATTGGGCTGGGAATGCAAAAGATGTGAGGAAGTTGTGGTTTGTGGGCTAAGGAAGGGTGATCAAATCCCCACCTTATCTTGTTAAGGAAATTGCTCTTAAAATATTTTTAGAAATGATATGCACACCACAAAATCAAGCAAGGGGTTCTATGCAAGCATGACAATGCATGATGATGCTTTTAAGAAAGTTGAGATTCTCACCTTGCCTCCCGCAATCATCGACAAGAAAGGAAACTTTTCAAAAGGAAAATTACCTAAAGATGGAAATCTAAATGATGCATGTCCTAAAGATGGAAAATTTCTAATCTTGATATGACATCTTTTATTGGATTCAAGTGATGTTTTTTTTTTATTTTTTAAATTAATTATCTAAACATGGCAACTAAGAAAAGAAAACTAAATCAAGAGGGTTTTAATGGTACTTACCTTCAACGTAATCCCTCGTTCTTTTGGAAATGAAAACAAATGAGAAAGAGTGAGAGAAGGAAACTCACCTCACTTACCCATTTTTTCTGATTTTTCCTGCAATTTTGGATTTTTTCCCCAAAGCAGAACTTGTTACCTACAGATTCGGCTTTCAGTGACAGTTTTCAGACAGATTCTTCAATTTTGCAATTTCAGGATTTTTCACTTTTATTTGATACCTACAAAAAGAAAGAAAATGTTAGCATGAATATATACAAATAACACTAAGATTATCAAAACTAAAATTCTAATTCCCGGCAACGGCGCCAAAAATTGATAGCCCACAAATGCGTCGTTAAACACGTGACTAACAATCTCAAAATGATCGGCTTACACTAACGATTTTAACAATAGTTAAGTGGTCAGAGCCGAGTCGAATCCACGGGGAACTAGATTTTAGAGTTGAAAACCTTGGATTTTTATTTAGGAAAATAATGTGGTGATATTTAAACTAAGTTACATTAAATAAAACTAAACTAATTAAACTAAGTAAATAGAGAGAGAGATAAAGACTGGATTAGAGACAAAGAGAGACAAGATCTGAATTGCATTCCACTAAACAAAATGGTCAACAAAAATTGTTTTATACTAAACGAAAATAACAACAACAACCTAAAAAAATATGGAAAATAGAGAAGAAGAGGAGAGAGGGGAAACGAGAGAGAGAGAGAGAAAAAACAAAAGATGAGAGAGAGAAGAGAGAGAGGAGCGGCGCGTGAGAGAGAGATAGGAGAGAGAGAGTGAGAGAGAGAGGAAGAGTGGAGCGGGAGAGAGATGTGAGAGAGAGGAGAGAGGCGATAGAGGAGAGAGAGAGAGGCGGCGATAGAGGAGAGAGAGAGACAAAGAGAGAGAGAGGAGAAAGAGAGTGAGAGAGAAAGAGGAAGAGAGAAAGAGAGAGAGGATAGAGAGGAGAGAGAGGGGAGCGGCGGCGCTTCTACGTGCATGCAAAAGCATGCACGTAGAAGCGGGCGGCAGGGTCGCGCGGTAGGCAAGCGCGTGGCGGGCTGCTCGCGCGGGTGCGGGCAGGCGGCTGGGCAAGCGTGGGCGGCAGGCACGCGGTGGCGCCGTGTGGGGCAGCAGGCGCGTAGGGGGGCCGGGGGCGCGGCGTGCGGGGCCGGGGGCGCGCGTGGGGGGCCGGGCGCGCAGGCGGGCGGGGCCGGGTGTGCAGGGGCGCTTTGCTGCTGCTGCTTGTTGTTCTCCTAAGAAGAAGAGAGACCGGGGGAGAGAAGAAGAAGGGAAGACGAAAGGGGATAGGGAGAGAAGAGAAAGAAGAAGAGGAGGAAGGGGAGATCGCAGGAGGGAGAAGAGAGAAAGTAGGAAAAGAATCATAGCAAGAGAGAGAGGGGAGAGGTTTATAAAGTGGTAGAGAAAGAGAGGAAGGGGGAGAGAGGAAAGGAAAGAGCGGTTTTTAGAAAATAAGGGAGAAGATTTTTTAAAGTGAGAAAGTGTGTTAAAAAATAGAGGGGGACTATTTTATTAGAATCTCTTTTATTTTCTCTGCTTCACTCCAATCCATTCGCCCATTTAAGCACTTCATAGAATGGCCCATTAACCTGCAAATACAACATAAAAATTGAATTTAATCAATGATTCGTCCATGATAATAGAAATCTTATGAATTATCAGTGTTAGTCATTGAAATGGCATGATATTCATGATAATTATGATATTATCACCTGCTGGGGCTGCTGCGCTGAGGGGGCTGCTGGGGGTACTGCTGCTGCTGGTGGTACGGCTGGTACTGCTGCGGGCTGCGGAAATGTTGACCTGCTGTTGTGTACTGCCCCGCTGCTGCTGATGCAGTGCTTGCTACTGAGGAGGGTACTGGTACTGAGGCGGTTTTGAGCGTACTGAACTGGCTGCTGCTGCTGTGGGACTTGCCCATGGGCAATCCCTCCTGAAGTGGCCTGGTAAGCCACCAGTGTAGCACACTGGCTCCTGACTGCCCTGCTCAGCTCCCCCTAAACAACCGACTGCTCTGCAAACCTGGACTGGCGCTTCAGCTGTCGACTCCGACCGCCCCCGCGAGTAGACAACTTCCTAAACTGCGAGCGAATCCCAGCGCTGCGGAACTGCCCGAGCCAGAGGAAGAGGAAGTCGCACTACCGCGGCTACCCGCTGGACGCTGGTAAGGCGAGGACCTGGAAGAGGTCCTCCTGGCTGCTGTACTGCTGCTGCTGCTGAGGCTGTCAGGTCTCTCTGTCTAAGGCGGGGCTTCGCCACGGGCCTCCCCAAGGTGGTACACATGTGTGCCATCCACCCCCCCTCAGATCTTGGTCTCAGTCCTACTATGAAACCGCTCTGCACACGCCTGATTGCTGCCTGCGACATGAGGCACATGCCTCATCAACTGGACAAACCTCTGATGGTACTGCGAAACTGTGAGGGTCGCCCTGAACCAACGCGTGGAACTGGTCCCGTCTCTCACGTCGAGCGTAGCGGGGAAGTACTCGCCGTGGAAGACCTCGAAAATCGTTGCCAAGTGATGTGATCCAACCTCTGTCCCTGAAAGTGATTCTGCCTCTGAACTCTCCACCACTCATGGGCTGCTCCCTGAGCGGTACACTGCCAGTCGAACCTGGTCCTTCTGACACAACTCCATTGTCTCAAAGATGCGCTCCACTCATGGGTCCAGCTCTCGCCTTGTCTGGATCATACTCACCGTGGAACATCGGTGGCCGAAGGCGCAGGAACCCTCAAGGAGAGCGGTCCTGTCCTCCATAACCGCCGTCCTCCTCCGCCCGCGCCCGGGTACTCCCAGTGCCCGACCGCTGCTGACGCTCTGGCTGCTCCACCTCTGGTTCTACCTGCTGCTCGCACCACTGGAGGAGGCACCAGGAACTGAACACCTGCTGCTGCTTACCAGGGCTGGTACGCTCCCTGGTACAAGTTTCTAAAGAACTACTCTGCTAAGGGAAACCAGTCTGCGTACTGCACGGCTAAGGCTGTACTCTGCTGCGGCTGCCCACCTGCTGCTGCTGCTACTGCTGCAGCCTGAGGCTATGCCACTGACTCGTCTACCGACACCTCCTCCTGGACCTGCCCCTGCGCGGGCATCTTGGACTCATCCTGCTGCTCAATCAACTGTCTAGCCTGACTGCGCCTATGCGGAGCCATGTCCTACAAGGGTTAACAATACCACTCGGGCAGCTAGCAGTGTACTTGTACTACCGTTGGGACTTCATGTTGCAGTTTAAATCCATTACAAGTCCTGTCAGACTCTCGCTCTGATACCAACTGTAACGACCCGAGAACCCGACCCTCGGCCCACGCCAAGGACCCGATTTTCTTGCGGTCGCCACCACGGATCCGGGGACCCGGAAGGGCTATAATCTATGTCTAACAGGATATATAACGGAGTAAACGTCAACTGCTAAACTGAAAGCGTACAGGTGAAAACAGAAAGAGAAGCGAGACCGCGCGTACCGCTCTAAGTACAGTCCCAACGCACGCACGCTAGTATAAGTAAAAGGCAGGGGAAGAACAAGTCCTTTAGGGGTATACCCGAGGGTGATGTACACTGAAGAAAGGGGAACCACTGCTAGCTACGGGGTCTTCGACTACCGCCTCGTCTCCTCCGCTCGGCGCGCGCCCTGCCGCTGCTGAGAAGTCTCACGTGGGAAAAGGAGGGATGAGCTTCACAACAGAAGCTCAGTAAGGACTACCAATCTCTACTGGCTCTAAACAGGCAGGAGAATATAAATATCAAATAAATGATAGTAGTTTAATCTTCTACCTATAAACGGAAGTGCGGAAGCGGAACTACAACTAGCACGGTACGGAAAGTACACGGTCGGAAACTCCGTACGACTGCTCGTCGTGACCACCACACGGCTAGTAAACACAGACGGAGGGAACTCCGCCTGGACACGAACACTAGCTACGGGGAACCACTACCACTAGTCACTGTCAGGTACGTCCACCGACGTCTTATCCTCGACCCGGGTCTTGACCCTCACGTCTCGGCAGAGCGAGGTAGGACACAAGTTATCTCGATTATTGTTCATTAGATTCTCGATTATGTTCATTAGATTCTCTGACTTACTCAACTGATTGTACATTTTTCTCTACTATGTACTTGCTCACGTTTCCCCCCGATTTATTCTGCTGCTAAATTGGCGGGGCGTGACAGTTGGTATCAGAGCCTTGGATGTCTTCATTGGATCTCTTAGGTATAGGGTGTTCTAGGACAAACTGCCATGACACATGACTAAGTCAACCACCATACCTATGTGAGGATTGGGTATTAGAACATGGTTAAGATCCGAATATATTCATCTATATGTATGTATCAACTTAATATTACTTTAGCATCCTAATGTCAACCTCATTCTTGAAGGGACTCTTAATGGACGCCGACATGAGATCAACACAGAGGCTAGTTCTGGCATGTCAGCAAGCCGCTCAACTACTAGAAAGAGCTTGGAAGCGACTAAGGAGATAAAAAGGAGACCATCAGAATGGGAAGAGAAGATATAACCATGGCAAGAAGGCCAACCAGCAACTGAGTCATAATGATGAGATCATTTGCCATCATTGTCACGAGCCAGGTCATGTGGCCAAGGAGTGTGGCGAAGAACTGGTGCATGCTTATGTTCTGGCAACTCGAGGACATCAGCTACGAGACTGCCCTCTTCTAAAAGAACCATCCACTAACACAGAAGAACTCAATTCCATGATGAAAGGGAACCAGCCAAATGGTGATGAGAGAAAATTAAAGGAGAATAAGAAAGAACGACATACAAAGTAGCTGTTATTGCAGGGGGCGATGCAAGCGCTGCAATAGGAGGGCCACACGTCGGGGGATGCTGGTGGAAACAAGAAAAATGTTTGCGATGTGGTAGCTTCAACACAAGATGAGAGACTGCCCACAATTTGAGAATCAACACATGAGGAATAAACAAACAAGGTACACTAGAAGCCTTGGTGCAACTCTCTCCAAATCGAGAAGTGGGAACCGTGGAATGTACCTCTGAACTCACAATGATTAATACCTTTTTCAATAAATGATTCACATGTAACCGAAGGAGTCCATGGAATTTGGTGGACCTAATTCTTTTTAAGTGGGAGGATGTAGCACCCCGGAAAATTTTTAAATACCTAAAATTTCGAAAAATAATTATTTAAATCAAAATAATAGAAACATACATACCGTTATCAAATGAGCAAGAACATCTAAAAATTCCGTAAAAAAATTATAAATCAACCCCCCAATATTATCCCTAAGTGTTCATGAAGAAATTCGTGCAACGAAAAATCCGATTGGCCAAGCATACATCACAACGTGACTAATTATCCAAATTAAGAAACTAAGTCGGAAAACCGTTAACACGGAAAGATAATGCGTCCATAATTAAACGAACTTTGCGAGAGACTTCCAACGTCATGTAATGATGACCCATTAAGAAAATTGGGCTTAGAAAAATAATTCATACCAAGTTTTAGAAATTGAGAGACTATTATTGTAATTAAGGAATAATTCAGAAAACCCATTATCATATGAGTCAAGTAGATTAACAATTAAAAATAAAATGACGGGTAGACTCCAAACAATAGTAATGATAATCCATCATGAGAAATTAGATCAATGGACCTCCCATAGCCCATCCATAAAATTCGAAACTCTAATATTCTCTAATTTTAAAGGGAATTTTTATAAGTTAACAATTTAAACAAAAAGAAGTGTTGGCTTGCATAAATGGATATATAAAAGTTTTGGGCCAAAATAGGACTTTTTTTTTAAAGAGAAATAATAGGAAAATACCCTAAATTCGTAACTAAATATTACTTAATAGAAAAGGGGTATTTAATGCATTAAATAGGAAGTTTTGAGTTAGAATTTGATTCCTTACCCTACCCTAGTTGCTTGGCCATGAATTTAGCTCCCATCCTAACCCAATTAGAAGTTCTCATGCTTAGAAAGGGGAGAGGAAATAGGAAAATTTGGGAATTAATGGGAATTAGAGTCCAAATAGGAAAGGAAAGAGAGAAAGCAAAATATCTTAAAACCCCCATGGTCGGCCCTAGCTCGTACAAAGGCTTGCTGGACTAGGAAGAGAGGCCATGGAGGAAGCAATTTCGTGGGAAGAAGCCTCTCTCAAGCTCTCTCTCTCTC
>JACBKR010006094.1:0-14595 GCA_014218235.1 Colocasia esculenta | reverse complement strand
GTCTCTGATGTCGTCAACGTCAGTAGCAATAGTCAAGAAAATAGTAATGCCAACTGGCTTAAGTCTAAGGACGTTATCAGAGTAGGCACGATAAAGGGTGATATGGTCCTGCATGCAGAGATATGTTCAGATCTCATAAATGCAAGAGCGTCAGAGAGATGTCTACGTGGACTTTGACTGGTCAATGCTTTAAGATGATAATGTCAAGATATGAAATTATGACTGTATGACTTATGAATCGTTATGAGTCATTCAAATCGTTGTGAACACTTATCAAGTCGTTACGAGTATCAAAGAAATCGTTACGAGAACAAAAGAAATCGTTACGGCTACCAAGTCGTTACGAGTATCAAGAAATCGTTACGAGAATAAAGAAATCGTTACGGCTACCAAGTCGTTACGAGTATCAAAGAAATCGTTACGAGAACTAAAGAAATTGTGACGGCTAACTTATGCAGTCGTTACAATAAGCAATTCGTTGCGATTCTAAAGAACTCGTTATGATAACTTATGAAGTCGTTACACAAGTAAGTCGTTGCGTGTTCTAAGAAATCGTTACGATAACTTAGAAGTCGTTACAACAAGCAAGTCGTTGCGAGTTCTAAAGACGTTATGATAACTTATGAAGTCGTTACAACAAGCAAGTCGTTGCGAGTTCTAAAGAAATCGTTATGATAACTTATGAAGTCGTTACAACAGCAAGTCGTTGCGAGTTCTAAAGAAATCGTTACGATAACTTATGAAGTCGTTACAACAAGTAAATCGTTGCAAGTTCTAAAGAAATTGTTACGATACTTATGAAGTCGTTACAACAAGCAAGTCGTTGAGTTCTAAAGAAATCATATGATACTTATGAAGTCGTTGTGACATCGACTTGTTTGAAACACATTACTTTTCAGTCTTATAAGAAAATCGTTATGAACTTCAACAGAAATCGATATGGATTTAGAGAAATCTCATGTTGAAAAGATTAAAGCTTCAGAGTAGTAATGCATACCTTTATTGGCTTGTTTGACCTCGGTATTTTTCCTATACTTAAGACTTATGAAATATTCATCAGATATAATTGATAAATTCTGTTTGGTTTTGTTAATCATCAAAATATGTATATGTATACAATTAATTAAAATTGCATGGGGACAGACTGATCATCAATCTCCCCCTTTTTGGTGATGACAAACTGAACAATAAGCATGGATAAAAATATCTGAATTTTTGTTTTGTACTTTTCTCTCCCTTTTTGTCATTAATCAAAAAGATAAACTTTGACAAAGAAATAAGAGAGAAAGAGAAATAGAGAATACACAGAGGGTCATGTCATTTACTGTGGAGGTACAGGTAAATAGAAGGCAGAGACAACAGAGAGGCAAAATGGGAGATGGTTTCCCATGTCTGAACTTCCTGCTCTTCAAAAGATTTTTAAAAGCTCCAAAAGACACAGAGTAAATGGTCCCATGGTGGGAGCCATCCGTTTGAGATGAAGATCTAGATGCTTATAGAGAAGATCAGCATATGCATCCTTGTCAATGTTCATCTTGAGAAAGACAAGGTGCCAAGCTGGCACAGGAGAGGAACTGGTCCCGGTGATAGGGTAGTGATTGTGGTTAGCTCTGAGAGCTTGTGCATAGCCACATACACTTTGTATCTTTCTTCCCAGACCTTGAAGGGTCATCAACAAGATTAATGGAGTTCATATCTAGGAAAGTGGCTGGAGAAATAGCTAGTTTGCCTTCCCTGGCCTGAGCTTCATTGAGTGCAGACAACTGCTGAGCTGACAGGGGGTAGAACTTGGACCAATCAGAGGATGTGAGCCTTTCACATTCAAACAGGATAGGGGCGAGAACTTCAGCCTTTACATGGCCCTGGTGATATTCCCTGAATAGGAATCTAGAAAAGGAAACCAGGTAGCCTTTCTGCACTTTAATTCTGCCCAAGACTCTGGCAAAACGCTCAAGATGATGGATCCTACAGAGGATTCCATAACTAGAAAGTGAATTTGAGGAAGGGCTATCTCCTCAGGTATTTGAAGTGTAGCAAAATCTACCTGAATATCTGAAGTGTGAGCGATAACTGGAGACAAGCTGAAATGGCTTTCTGAACTGACAGAGCTGAACTTCTGGAAGTCTATGAATATATCTGTAGTTGTTGAAGAGCATGAAATGCCTGATCATCTTTATTTTCGATTGAATGTAGGGTGCCCAGAGTTCTTGGTGGTACATCATGAACCACTCAGAGAGAGTCAAGGAGTGGTCCCTTGGAGGAAATCTGGCAGATTTGGCAAGAATGAACTTCTTGAGAAGATCCTTGTGACCTTTGCCCCACTGCTCTTCAGATTTGGAGTGAGCAAGAGAGAAAATTTGGATTTTCGGTTTTTGAAAGAAGTATAAGGAAAAATGGTGTGCAAATGATCTGTAAGGTTTTGAAAGGGAAGGTTGATGATGGTGGCATAAGCAACTTTAGAAAGGTATTCCCTATACAGTGGGTTATGTTTGTTGTCCACTGTGAGCGAAAACCACAGAGGAGGGTATTTGGGTTCAGAGGAAGAGGAAGAGGTAGAAGTAAGTTTGCTCTTCTTGGAGGCAGGAATAGAAGGATCTACCCTGTGAACATGTTCTCCCACTTTCAACACAGACCTGAGGATCCCTTCCTCAAATTCATCCTTTATCTTTTCAATAAAGGGAGAATTGAGTTGAGCATGTTCAGGTATGATAGTGATGAAAGATGGTGGAGGAGTAGGATGAAGAAAAGAGTGTGAAGTAGTGTGGAGATCATCAGTTGGTCCAAGGGAGGGACCAGAGGAGGAGGAGGAGGAGGATGCTCCAGTTGCCTTGATAATGTCTGAGAGCATGCCTTTCATGCTGCTCATTTCCTGGTTAAACCACTTTCATAGCATTCCTAATTTGGGCCAACTCTTTGTTGGCCGAAGCTTGACTCAGAAATATAGAGTTGACATCTACTGGAGAGAACATAATAGTTCACCTTGAACATTCAGCCTTTCAATCACTGGCTTCAAGTTTATGACAATTTTCTGCTTAACTTGCCTCTCAATGGAGAATCAGCCAGGAGAGGAACTCCAGAGGCAACCTCTTTTCCTTTCTTCTTACTTTCATTTTCTGGAGGAGGTTGATCATCATCTGAGCTCGAAGAGCTTGCCGTCTCCCCTTCTCTGTCATTTAAATTTGAAGAATCTCTATGCTTTTCATCCTTATCAACATCTGGAGTTGCGTCTACTGAACCTTCTTTTGATAGCTCCCCCTCAATAGGAGAATCTTCTTTTGATAGCTCCCCCTCAATAGGAGCATCTTCTTCATCTGATACTTGCTCCCCCTGACTGGGAGCAGATTCTTCATCTGATACTTGCTCCCCTCAATCGTTACGATAACTTATGAAGTCGTTACAACAAGCAAGTCGTTGCGAGTTCTAAAGAAATCGTTATGATAACTTATGAAGTCGTTACAACAAGCAAGTCGTTACGAGTTCTAAAGAAGTCGTTATGATAACTTATGAAGTCGTTACAACAAGCAAGTCGTTGTGAGTTCTAAAGAAATCGTTACGATAACTTATGAAGTCGTTACAACAAGTAATCGTTGCGAGTTCTAAAGAAATTGTTACGATAACTTATGAAGTCGTTACAACAAGCAAGTCGTTGCGAGTTCTAAAGAAATCGTTATGATAACTTATGAAGTCGTTGTGACATCGACTTGTTTGAAACAACATGACTTTTCAGTCTTATAAGAAAATCTTTATGAACTTCAACAGAAATCGATATGGATTTAGAGAAATCTCATGTTGAAAAGATTAAAACTTCAGAGTAGTAATGCATACCTTTATTGGCTTGTTTGACCTCGGTATTTTTCCTGTACTTAAGACTTATGAAATATTCATCAGATATAATTGATAAATTCTTGTTTGGTTTTGTTAATCATCAAAATATATATGTATACAATTTATTAAAATTGCATGGGGACAGACTGATCATCACATAAAGTCCTACGAGACGTTGGTCTGTAAATGGGGTGTCAGCCAATGTCCTTAATGAGGTCGTTGAACCGAGGTCCGTCCTGCGGTAAACACCTCGCCGATGATTTAGACGATTTGTTTCTTCAGTCTTACGGACTTTCACGAGAGCCTCGGTCGCCAAGTCGGCCTCATCCGAGCTGACGGGGTATCGGCCGAGCTGGGGGGCGAGGGTCAGGCAACTCACCCCTGTTGAGCAGTTGCCGCTAATCTTCTACGGTGGTCGGCTCTGTGGGGCTAGCCGAGCTGCTCAGAAACTACCGTATCACTGGCCCCCTAAGTTCATGTCAGACCGTGAATTGGGCCGAGGTGAAGCTATTGATCAATATTTGCCCTCCTTTCTGTTTCGGGCTGCATTCTTCAGGTCTCGACTGTCGAACGCTCCAACGATCACGTCGCCTTCTCGACTCCCGTGAACCATGACTGCTTCTTATGTCGATTCTGGAGGTCGGCTCGGACCTTTATGACCTCGAGGCATAAATGTTACAACTATTGTACATAGGTCGACTCAAACCGAGGTGACCGTTGAGGTGCTTCTCGCCGAAAGGTGAGCCGAGACGACCAATCCGATGGATCCTGTCTGAGGCGCGCTTGGCCGACGTGCAACGCTGGTTCTGTGCTCCCGAACTGACCTGCAAAGCTCGCCGAGTGGGCTCGGCGGGGAGACACTCCGACGCTCAAGTCAGTTTTTAGCCGAGCAGAATGGCCTAGCGTGGGGGGAGAATAGCGTACATTTTCCAGTAGAATGTCTACCCTTTTATATAGTGTTAGGACACGTACGTGTGAGCTGGACGAGCCGCCAATCTCGCTGGGAGTTACCGAGATTCCAGCCGGATTGGGAGCCGTTACTTCCCTGTCAAATCGCGATGATCGTGGCTGCCACCTGCAGACCTGATTGTCGAGATTGTGGTCTTAATGGCCGTGATTTACGGTCTCGTGATCCTTGGACCTTACCTTATTCGCCTATTGACCATGTGAAGACCGTTGCGGGGCACGTGAGTATGCCGAGCACCAGGTCGGCCCTGCCTGAGCTTCGATAGATGGCCGAAGGTGCTTAACGGAGATTCTTCAAGCGCTGGTTTTTGGGGAATATATGTGCCGAGCTAAAAGAGAGGCCCGAGGTGCATAAAGTCATGCGAGACATTGGTCTGTAAATGGGGTGTCGGCCAGTGTCCTTAATGAGGTCGGTTGAACGAGGTCCGTCCTACGGTAAACACCTCGCTGATTGATTTAGACGATCTGCATCTTCAGTCTTACGGACTTTCACGAGAGCCTCGGTCGCCAGGTCGGCCTCATTCGAGCTGACGGGGTATCGGCCGAGCTGGGGGGCGAGGGTCAGGCAACTCACCCTTGTTGAGCAGTTGTCGCTAATCTTCTACGGTGGTCGGCTCTATGGGGCTAGCCGACCTGCTCGGAAACTACCGTATCACTGGCCCCCTAGGTTCATGTCGGACCGTGAATGTGGGCCGAGGTGAAGCTATTGATCAATATTCGCCCTCCCTTCTATTTCGGGCTGTGTTCTTCAGATCTCAACTGTCGAATGACTCCAACCATCACGTCGCCTTCTCGACTCCTGTGAACCATGACTGCTTCTTGGTTGATTCTGGAGGTCGGCTCGAACCTTTAGGACCTCGAGGCAAGCACCTCCAGAATTTTCTCAGTCGTGAGCTTTGAGTTTCAGTTACTAGGTCGCCTGATGGAGTTCTCGGCCAAGCTGGGAGAAACGCGTCGGGCGGCTCATCCTTAGTTGCCCCTAATCTTCCACGGTGGTCGGCCGTCTTCGGTGTTAGCCGACCTGTTCTGAAACCATTGTATCACCCTTGGTCCACGTCGGGCCACGAACGCGAGCCGAGGTGAAGCTAAATTTCTCTGCTGGAAGCGTGTGCCTTGCCACGTGGCTTGGCTGACACATCTCCTATCAGGACGCCACGCCACTCTGTGGTCAGAAGTCGCCCTGTCGTAGGGGCGCGTCACGACCTTGTCAAAGCCTCCGATCGTCGCATCGCTTGACAAGCCGTCGCCTGTCGCTCCGTAGGCCATGTCATTGTACTTTCGCCGCCTCGTCTCCCGAGCGCCATCATAGCGCTCCTCGCTGCCTGCGTTGATCAGAATCCGAGGGGTCAGTTCCACGGCCAATCTGGCGGTGACATATGGGCAGATCTTGACCATTTGTCTTGGGAGTTGGCTTTCTACCGTTGGATTCAATTGGCCCCCAGTTCTATAAATACTAGGGTCTGCTGCCGAATGATCTCCCTTGTTCTCGCGCGCGAGCATCTACCATGCGACCTGCCGATGTGCTGACGACAGTTGCTCTGACATCCCTCGCCTGAGCTTTAGCCATTCCCGATCTCCGCTTGCTTCCTTTATAGGTAAGCATGTCTTCGAGTTCTGCGTCCTCTGGTCCTCGTCTCCGCGAGGCTCGTCGTCTGGGGGTTCTCCTTTCGAGAACTCTCCTCACTCAGCAGGGGTGGTTTCCTCTGATGGAACGCCCCACTCTCCTCGGCCTGACGGTGAGCCGTCAGACCATTCTGATGACTGCTTCATTGTTGGTCATGGACTTATGTTCCCAAAGAGCCTTCCTCTCATACTTCTGGAGCTCATCGGCCGCTGACAATGTCACCGACGCTCAGTGCGAAACTAGCGACGAGACCCTGGCGTGGATGAAAACTCACCCCGGACTAGAGCATGTGTCGCTCGAGTCAGCTCCGTGCTCACTACGTAGCAGAGGGTGGAGTTTGTATTTATGCTGAAGCCGTTCGAGCTGGCTTTCGCCTCCCATTGCATCCTTTCATTATCCTTCTCCTCTTCAAGTTGGGAGTCGCTCCGTCACAACTGACCCCTAATTCATGGAGGTTAGTTGTCGGCTTCCTGGCGGTTTGCGCGCTTGCTAAGGTCCTTCCGACCACTCATCTTTTCCTTTATTGCTTCTCGGTCAAAGCCTTTGGGGACTGGCTGTACTTCGCAGGTCAGTCTGGTCGACAGATCCTTGGTCGGATGCCCTCTTTCGTTCACAATTGGAAGAGGAACTTTGTTTTCTTCCATAGCCCAACGGGATGGCCGTTCCCGACCACCTGGTCGGCCGTGGATATTCGCCACAAAGCTTTCCGAGCTCCAAATCTCGTCGAATCTGAGCTCGCGGAGTTTGATTCTTTACAGGTGCTGGATCCACCCGACCTATTTCAGCTCGACGGGTTGTTCAAATTGATTTCCAAGGCCTACAAAGGTCATTTCCTTTCTAATGTTATCTTTTCATGATTTGCGAGTAACGGCTAACCAACTGCCGCTTCTCGCAGCGATGGCCGACAAGGGCAAGTCGTCGGTTGCTCTCGACGTTGGCCAAAGGTGCAATACCTCACTCGCCGATCGAGCAACAGAAAGTTTGCGGGGCGTGATAAGAAGAGCGCCACGAGGCCATCAAAGCGTCCGAGGGAGGAAACCGAGGACGCAGATCGGGGGACGAAGCGCCGATCGTCAGATCCTCGTCCGACGTCATCTCAAGGACGATGCGAGTTTCCAGAGCAACCGACCGCAGACCAGCATGCCACGAGCCCTCAGCCATCGTCGGTGTGCACGAAGGAGCTCTCTGCTACTGAATGGGCTCGTCGGGCGACCCCGGCGAGAACGTTGGCCCAGTCCTCGGCCAAGCGAGCCCACGAGATCGTGGAGGAATTCTATGGTTCAGTGCAGACTCAATTGGGCTTGGTCGGGGACTTGTTCAAGAAAGCCGAGAAGTCTCAGGCAGCGGCCGACCAGCAAGTCCTCGAGGCCACGAACAAGGCAAAAGAGGCCGAGAAGAGGACTAGGACTGTCGAGAAGCTCCTAGAGGCGGAGCGGCTGAAGGCGAAGAGAGCCGAGGAGGATGCCACTTGGATGACCAAGGCGGCCGAGGACCTCAAAGAGGTTATCCATACAAACGAAAAGTTGTTGGAGGCCGCCAGGGCTCAGAACTCGAGGCTGGATGAGGAGGAGCGCGAAAGGATTATCGCAGAGTACCGCGACTCCAAGGAGCTAAATGAAGAGGTTGACAAGCTCTTCCAGGCTGGATATGACCATTGCATCAAGTGCATCCGAAAGCTGCATCCCGAATATGATTTGTTGGGTCTGGAAGATGTCGAGGACGAGGACGCTGGCGAGGCTCGAGACCGAGCCGAAGTCGCCGACGAGGTGCAGGCTATTGCGGCCGAGGTGGTTCCCGGGGCTGATGAGATAGCCGTGACCGTTACTTCCCATCAGGCTGCTATTACCGAGTTTCGAGTCGCTGCGTCTGACGACGTTGTGATAGATTGAATGCCTAATGTGGCAAATGGCCTTGCAATGTACCCTTATGTTAATGAAATGGTAACTTACAACTCTTTTGTCATTGCTTGTTTGTCGTTTGGTTCAAACTTATTTATTACGTTGGATGTTGTATCAGTTTCTGATGATTTCCGAAATGTCCTTGTTCGTGTCGTCCACGTTTACTACGCGTGCTGAATACAGGTCGGACGTTATCTCAGCTTCAAACGAGTGCCAAGTGACCTTGTTTAGCAAGCATGCCGTTCATGCCCATAGAGTCAAAGCAACCTCATGGAGGTCGACAGGTCGAAGTGACCTTGCTTTTGGAATGTTGGAGTGACCTTACTCAAGAGCTTCATCGGTCGTCGTCTTCTCGGTTCTTGGAGAGTGCCTAGCGTGGGGGGAGAATAGCGTACATTTTCCAGTAGAATGTCTACCCTTTTATATAGTGTTAGGACACGTATGTGTGAGCTAGACGAGCCGCCAATCTCGCTGGGAGTTACCGAGATTCCCTCCCGATTGGGAGCCGTTACTTCCCTGTTAATCGCGATGATCGTGGCTACCACCTGTAGATCTGATTGCTGAGATCGTGGTCTTAATGGCCGTGATTTACGGTCCTGTGATCCTTGGGCCTTACCTTATTCACCTGTTGACCACGTGAAGACCGTTGCGGGGCACGTGAGTATGCCGAGCACCAGGTCAGCCCTGCCTGAGCTTCGGTAGATGGCTGGAGGTGCTTAACTGAGATTCTTCAAGCGCTGGTTTTTGGGGAATATATGCGCCGAGCTAAAAGAGAGGCTCGAGGTGCATAAAGTCCTACGAGACGTTGGTCTGTAAATGGGGTGTCGGCCAGTGTCCTTAATGAGGTCGGTTGAACTGAGGTCTGTCCTACGGTAAACACCTCGCCGATTGATTTAGACGATTTGTATCTTCAGTGTTACAGACTTTCACGAGAGCCTCGGTCGCCAGGTCGGCCTCATCCGAGCTGACGGGGTATCGGCCGAGCTGGGGGGCGGGGTCAAGCAACTCACCCCTGTTGAGCAGTTGCCGCTAATCTTCTATGGTGGTTGGCTCTGTGGGGATAGCCGACCTGCTCGGAAACTACCGTATCACCATTATTTGGATTGACAAAGGATAACAACATACAAAATTAAGATCGATAATTTCACAATAGAATACCAATTTTTTACATTTTCCTAAAAAAAGGAAGGAAGAAGTTGTGCTTGTGAATCAGAGTAGATAATTGAAAGATCCAATGTTCTACAGTAATTAAACAACCTCGGGCAAAAAGGTATCACACTTCCATTTTAAGGATAATATGTGAACATGCTAATAGCATAGAATTAAGACATTAGTTTAACATATCAATTTACTAATACATTGCCATGTTAATACCTTGGTAAACTATTACATCTAGTACGTGGATAAATCGGAACTAAGACAGAGGTTATCATAAGGGCAAGACAATTAAAAGGAACTTAATGTTGGAATATCAAACGTGGGTTGAAGCACATGAAATTCGTGGATAAGCAATGCGAGCTCTCTAACTTGGGTTTTCTGTCTATCTTGTCAAAGACCGATAATAGTTATCCAAAGGATACATCCTATCTGAAGCGCTATCCATCTGGTTTAACTTTTTTTTTTTTTTTGATAACGGGAACCTCTGCTCGACTGTGTGGCTTATGGGTTTAGGGATTAGTATTCGTGGACTCCAAGATCAGGACTTGGCAGCTCTTACTTTTTGTGTATCTGTATTAATTACCATTACATGGACATTTATCCATAGAGTATTACATTTTATAATCCTAGGTGGAAGGGAGAGGGGTAAGGTACATTGATCGTCTCATCTCTCAGTAATTTATGTCACATCAAATTATTTCATATGACATAATAAATCTACATAAAAAAATTTTGTTCTAATAAAAGTATGTCATCTTTTTTTTACAATGAAAATGGAATTCTTCATTCACACAAGGATAGGTACAATCGGAGTACAACACCATCGGTGAGGGTTGACAGAGGCCCTCACCAAGCTCCATACCAAGATCTTACATTCAGTACAATCAGAGCATGGCAAACAGAGGGACCCGAAGTCCATACACAATGGGTAAACCCTAAATCCAGAGAGAGATCTTCCGTCGCATAGAGCATTGTGAGCAGGTAAAGGTCTTTGTCAACGGCTTCACGGGGGGGTACACAGCATCTCGTACCTTTACCGGGAAAGAGCTCTACCGGGGGGGTTGTAAGGAGTCACCAACTGGATTTGAGCAAATAGATGGAGATCGAGCAGGGCCACAACGTAGGCCACCACAGGCCCAGGCTAGGTGTGGCGGAACACCTCGTTCAAATCCGTTAAACTGATAAGATACTTGATCCGAGTCCGCCTCCCGCGAACAAGCCGAAGCCTCGCCAGGGATACCATACCACAGTCCGTGTAAACACAAAGGAACACACCAATTCACATATTATTTCACAAGTTTACATAGCCATATTTCCACAAAACTGAAAGAAAGTACAAGAGCCTGGGGCATACCCCGAGGTACAACTGAAGAAGGTAAACAACTAACTACACTACAACTGCTACACTGCTGCTACTACACTACTGGAGGTATTGACCCTGCACCGCTGTGACGCGGCTCCGAACTGGACGACAGTCGAGAAACGTCCTCCTCGCTCTCACCTGTAGGGGTAGGGATGAGCCTCGCTCGTCACTGGCTCAGTAGGGAACTCCCCAAAACCGAGCAAACCAAAGACACAGGTACAAAAGCAGTAAACAGTACCAACAATTTATAGAACGGCTAAGCAGGATATGAAAGCTGTAAAAGTACTCACTGTTTGCCGATTATGTAAAACAACTATATTAAATAAACGGCAAACCCAAATAGATGTACGAGCTAAAGTAGAGACTGTCAAACACGAGCCACGTGAACTGGTTCGCAACACCAGAGACTGACTCGGACAAGCTAACACAGGTCTACCTCTCAGTCTCGTAGCCACGGACGAAAGGTCCAGCTGCCGCTCCACGTGAAAAGGTCAAGCAACTGTGGAGACCAACTAAACACCACCACCTGCGGACCACACGGCCGCAGGCCCATGCCTGGCACCTCTAGAGACCCTGGCCTGGGCTCGCTAGAGTGAGGCACTGGAAAAGGACTAGCTGGGGACCAGTGTCGACTACTGGTGTCTGTACCCCCAACTACGAGCGCGCTACAAGGACTAAAGACAAACACAAGTGTCACTGTCCCACTGTCGTCTATCCCTCAGCGACGTACAACTCAAACACAGGAGTGAGGGTGTCCAGGTCAGACGACACAGACCTCGACGGTACAGCACAAGTACCGGGACAAAGTCCCGAGCTAACAGCCTGGCTCACAGAGAACCTGGGGCACCCAACTGGAGAGGTAACAACGGTAGGTATCGTATTACTTACCACGTACAAAAACCACGTGCACGCCACACAAACCACGTGAAAACTCACGTAAACCACGTGCACTAGTAGTTCACTACATGTAAACACCACGCAAACACGTAAAGAACCAGTCTACTGCGTACCCAATACGCTAGTCCCAAAAACCACGAGCACTAGGTGCACCACAATTATCATTGCACCGCTCGATATCATTAGTATCTAATATAACAACATTTTCATAAAAAATGCTGGCGGCAACATCGACTGTCGTCGATGGGATGTAAACGGAAAGGTATCTAACCGTTAATCTCCCAGTTGAAGAACCTGGCGTCAATCGATGTTGACGACAATATCTTTGGCCATCAACTTCATAGAAACCCTGGGCTGATACCTCAGGTATTCCCAGCCCTAAAACCAATAGAAAAACATGAGGAATCACTTCCTCTAGCATGCATGAATCCTAATCAACTCGAAACAACATGTTTCCATTGTTAAATTGATCAAACCACCCACTAACCCCGCATGCAGAACCATTCCCAAAAACACAACTAACTGCGAATTCATGCGTTCCAAATGCGTTATCACCATCTATAGGGACTAAAAGGATCGCCCCCTACCTCAATACACACTTAACTCCTAAATTCTCCTGCTTCGCACCAAATCCCCCGCGAGCTCCTACGGCAATTACACCTCGCTCCGGCGTTTCCTTAGCCGATTCGTCACCACCTCGCATTCCACGATCCTCCAACTAACCTTTTACAACTGTTGGAAGTAGTGGGGAAGCAAGGGACATGAAAACAGGGCAAGGGAGAGGGAGATTGGGCTGAGGAAACTGTCCTCGGGTAGACCTATATTCTGCAGGTCACACAGGTTGGCGTCAACCCTAATGTTGTTTAGGAACCGTCACAGTAGACGTCCACAAATCCTGCCGTTAAGTTCATAAGGTTGACGTCACCTTCGATGAACGCCAGACCAGTCAACGACCACACCTGGTCGTTCAACTCCTGATCAACTGCAGTAGGTCCTATCTTGTTTCAGGACCAAACTACACCAAACTGCGCACACCACATGTCCAAACCACAATGGCCTCACAATGGCCATCACAACCATTACACACATGATCCATAAGGATCCGAAAAGCACGTGACTACATTACTATCATCTAAAAAGAAAATTTCGACCTCAAAATTCATAACACAACTCAAACTTAACAATTTAAACATACACATTCTTACAAATACTATCATCTAAAAAGAAACATCAAATCTTACTCAAACAGATAGGGATATCCTTTAGCTATCTCCTCGGCTAACTCCCAGGTATCCTCACCACCCAACCTAGTTTCCCATCTTACTTTAACTAGCTCAATTTCTTTATTCCGCAGCTTCTTTGTCTTCCGACCAGTGGTCTGCACTGGATATTCTGGCATAGTCATATCCGGCCTCAGGTCACCACCTTGATAACTGATTATTTGAGCTGGATCTTCAATACATTTTCTTAACATAGAAACATGAAATATATCATGGACATCAGCAAAATCTGCTGGCAAATCTAGCCTATAAGCCGTTTCCCCAATTCTTTCAATCACCTGAAAAGGTCCCACATACCTGGGCTCAATTTTCTAGTCTTGCTAAATCTCATAATACCTTTACTCAGGAAACTCTCAAGAAAACAAAATCTCCCACTTCAAAGTGAAGTGGTCTCCTCCGTGCTATCTGCAAACTCTTTTGCCTGCTTTGAGCTGCCTGTAATTTTTCCTTAATAAGCTTTACTACTTCTGTGGTTTGCTGAATAGTTCAGGACCCACTAATTGCCTTTCTCCCACTTCATGTCAGTTCAATGGGTTCACATGGCCTTCCATATAAAGTTTCATACGGTGCCATCCCAAGACTGGTATGATAACTATTATTACAGGCAAACTCAACCATTCCCAAATGATGCTCCTAATTACCTCCCAAACTAACAACAAGCCCGCAACATATCTTCAATCGTCTGGATAGTCCTCTCTGTCTGACCATCTGTCTGGGGATGATAAGCGGAGCTATATCTCAGCTCAATGCTAATTACTTTTTGCAGACTTCTCCCAAAACCAGAAGTAAATCTTGGATCTCTGTCAGATACAATAGTCTTCAGAATACCATGCATGGAACAATTCTTTCAACATAAACCTTTGCTAATCTATCCACTGTCCAAGACATACTTACTGCTATTAATCTACACCTTAGTCAATCTGTCAACAAACACCCATATTCCATTATGGTCCCGAAGCTGATCTTGGTAAGCCTGCCACCAAGTCCATGGCAATATCATCACTTTCCACTGTGGAATGGGCAACAGTTGCAATAGACCTCCAGCTTCTGATGTTCTGCTTTAATCTGTTGACAGATAGCACATCTTGTAACAAACTCTGCTATTTTCTTTTTCATATGAGGCCACCAAAATGCTTTCTCAAATTGTGGTACATTTAGTACTACCCGGATGGATAGTGTACCTGGATTTATGAGCCTCTTCCAACACTCGCTGCTTTACTTCTTTTTCTATTGAACAAACAACCTGCCTCTGAGCCTAATCACACAATTATCATCAATGGTAACTCCTTCCATTTTTATAATTTCATCTAAACTTACATATGCTCTCTGAGCCTCAACAATTTGTCAATACAAGGACGGCTCTATAGCACTCAGCTAGTACTGCCCGTCGCTGACTGCTGGGCACATACAAGGAGTTTTCCACTATCTCCTCATACAGCTTCCACTCGTTGATCATCATCAGATTTACATATGCCTTTCTGCTCAAGGCCTCTGCTACAAATTGACCTTACCCGGATGGTAAGCCAAACTGAAATCATAATCTTTTCAATATTCAATCCATCTCGCTGACGAAGATTTAAATCT
>JACBKR010006093.1:0-14607 GCA_014218235.1 Colocasia esculenta | reverse complement strand
ATATTTTTATTTGAATTTTTGGTTGAGTTGTTTTGATTTTGGTGTTGAGCAGGTCGACCTCTCCTGTACGGTGTCGACACAACAGCCACATAAGTCTTCTTCTTGTGGACTG
This sequence comes from Colocasia esculenta, assembly GCA_014218235.1. Taxonomy (NCBI): domain Eukaryota; kingdom Viridiplantae; phylum Streptophyta; class Magnoliopsida; order Alismatales; family Araceae; genus Colocasia; species Colocasia esculenta. Next base: position 14,495 of record JACBKR010006093.1, on the reverse strand, counting down.
GTGTCGACCTGTCAGGGAACTGTGTCGACCTGATAGTCTTCTTTTGTTTTTGGGTTTTTGATTTGTTTTGAGTTTTGTTTGGGGTTTTGTTTGCTGTTTGTTGGATTTCAGTGTTTTAGATTAGGACCCTTGACAAAATTAATTAGTGGTGCTTTTCCCTTTTCTCACCAGATTTGTCTTTTTGGGGTTTCTTCTTGTTGAATCCTAATCCATGAGATGTGGTTGTCATGTTGGATCCTAGCAATGCCTCTAGGTTATCTTGGCCTTTTGTGAAGGTTTGGATAACCTCCTCCCTTTCCTTTAGCTGGTTTTTAAGAGCTTCAATTTCTTCAATTTTCTGTTGTCTTTCTTGTTTTCAATTTCCAGCTTTTCATTTAAGTTTCTGAATTCTTGGGAGGCCTTTTGAGAGGCAAGTTTCAGTTCATCAATTAGGTTTAGGAGATTCTCTTTTTCTTCAAGTAAGTCTGTTACTTCAGATTCCAGTTCACAGATTCTATTGTTTGAAGATTGGTTGTGGTAGAGATTTTCATTTTCTTTTGATGTGTTTATTTTTTTCTCATTCAGAATATCTTTCAACTAATTCTGCATACACATCCTGCCAATCTTCAACACTATAGTCTTCAAAGGAAGTATTTACCTTTCCATCTGTGCTGTTGGCCATGAAGCAAACTTCCTCACTCTCTGAGCTTGAGGACTTCTTCTCTTCTTCTTCCTCACTTGTATCTTCATCAGACCAAGTGGCTACCATGGCCTTTGGCTTCTTGTATTTCTGGAATCTCTTGTGCTTTTCCTTCTTGTTCTCAGGACACTCTCCTTTCATGTGTCCTGGCTTGTTGCACCTGTAACAGATAACATTTTCATCAGGTTTATGATTCTTATTGAAATTGGAAGAGGAAGTGTTCTTCTTACCTGAGGGAAATTTCTTTTTCCCAGTCATTTTCCCTTTCCTATATTTCAAAAATTTCCTGAATGTCTGGTCATGAGGGCAATCTCATCCTCATTCGACTCAGATTCTTCAGAACTTGTCTTATCCTGATTTTTATCTTTGTTGCTTGAAGAGGCTTTGAGTGCCATAGGCTTGGTCTTAATGATGTGTTCTTCATTTCTTTTTAAGTTTTTTTCATATGTCATTAAAGATCCAATCAATTCATTCAAAGAAATTTTGGACAAATCTTTTGAATCTTCAATAACAGTGGACTGGTATGCCAAATGAAGAAAGTGAACGCAAAATTTTTCTTACCAAGTCTGCATCAGTATACTCCTTACCCAAAGCCTTGAGTCCATTGACTATCACCATGAATCTGGCAAACATTTCAGAAATAGATTCATTAGATTTCATCATAAAGAGTTCATATTCTGAAACTAAAATGTTTGCCTTGGTCTCCTTGACCTGAGATGTTCCCTCATAGAGTAATTCGAGTTTATCCCACATCTCTTGGCAGATTTGCACATAGAGATTCTCGAATACTCCTTGGGATGGACAGCACACTGAATCATGTTCATGGCACTATAATTCAGTGTAGCTTTCCTTATCGTTCCCTTGTCCAGGTATCTTCTTCTCCCTGGTTCTCATAGGGACCCACCTCTACAACTTTCCAGATCTCATAGTTCTGGGCCCTTAAAAACACTTGCATTCTGTTCTTCCAATAAGAATAGTCCAAACCATTAAAGAATGGTGGCCTATTTATGGAATGGCCCTCAGCTATGAAACCCTTTGAGTCCATGACACTTAAGTAAATGCACAGAGAAAGAGTTAAACAAGCAAGCAAACAACAAGCAAACAATCAAACACTCAATACTCAGAAACAAAAACTGCTCAGTTCAATCAGATCGATGTAAAACCGCTCTGATACCAATTGAAGGATCGAAATGAATGTGTGGAAAAGATCTAGAAGGGGGGGGGGGATGAATAGATCTTAGCCACTTTTGCGGAAGCTTAAGTATTTGAAAACTATTTAGAATCAGAGGCAATTATCAGTGAAAAACTACAGATCTGATTAGATTTGAGTGAGTTGAAAAACTTAGATGTGAAGCAAGTTGATAAGTGAATTAAACGGATCCTATGCAAGCATCTAGCGGATGAATCAATCAAACCACAGAAGACAAATGCACAAGGATTTTTAGGTGGTTCGGAAATCACCCAAGTGATTCCTACATCCACCCCTCACAACCCTGAGGCTTCACTAACACAACTGGGTTACACACCCAAAGGAGCCTAACAACTCCAACACTTCAGAGCATACAACTCACACAACCTCTAGAGCAAGACTACTCTAGAAACACAGAGCAAGACTGCTCAAACCAACCCTGAGCTTGACAACTCAAACTGAGCTCGACAGCTCACAACAACTGAGCACAATGCTCACACTAAAACTTGCTAGACACCAACTTAAGACTAAGATCCTCTAGCAACAGATCTAGTCGAAATTTGAGAACTCTAAAGAGAGTTATGCAGAAGCACTTGCATAATCTCAAAGATATCTAGAAGAACAGAAGAAAGGATGAATTGAATTGAAAGGCTTCGTTCTTCAGTTGTACCCCTTGTAGAAGCTTGAATTGGGAAGGAACTTGTGAAGCTTGAAGTCCAAGTCGATACTCTGCAATCTGAGAAGTTGGATCTTCCTCGAATTCTTCACCAAAGAGTCTTCTACAGGATCTGCCTCCTTGGAATGCTTCAGAGGAGTCTTCAGGAATCAAATTCCAATTCCCACACCTTGAATTGGTGGAAATTGGTCTTCTGGAAGCACTTGGAGAGCAGAGGAAGGAGACACGAGCTCTTACTGGCCGCCAGGAGCTTTTGGAGGCTCTAAGAGAGTGGGTCTCTTGTCTCATGTGAAGGCTGGCCAAAAAGCTTTTATATCCTTAGGATTCCAAAGATACCCTTTTTGGGTACAAGGGCACGCGTTCCTAGGAAGATTCTGATCGCCCTAGAAGGACACGTGGCAGCCATCAACTTTAGGATGAGAAGTTTCCGTAGTGTGTCGACCTGCCCTGGTGGTAGTGTCGACACACTGTCCAGAATATGTAAGAAGCTGTTCTGGGAAGAAGGTCCCGTGTCGACCTGCTCTGAGTGTGTCGACCTGCTGTCCCAAATCTGCAAACTGGCTATTCTGGGAACTGGGTCTAGTGTCGACCTGCTCTGAGAGTGTGTCGACCTGCTGTCCCAATTCTTCAAACTGGCTGTTCTGGGAACGGGATCTAGTGTCGACCTGCTCTGAGAGTGTGTCGACCTGGGTAGGCTTGATTTCTGAAAAACTGCCACTCGTGTCGACACACTCTTGACATGTGTCGACACAGTCTCAACATTTTACACATTTGCCTTTGAATCTGTGTTGATGTGTCAACACCATTGATGGGTGTGTCGACTCATCTTTTGCATAAAAATATTTGTACCTGAAAAATAAACACAATATCATTAGTTAAATGATTTATCATGACCATAAATGATAAATGTGGTTTGAAAAATACTTTTTGAACATGAATTTCAGGTATGATGTTTTTGACATGTTTCAATTAAATTGCTTTAAGAACACCTCTTGTCATCATCAAAATAGGAGGGAAATGATTGAATTTGCATTCAACCCAACAAATGTTATAGAGTTTGGCATTTAATTTGCCCTCATGGAAGAACGAAATAGAGCGAAACGAGAGGGCTTTTGAAGAGGATCATGAAGACTACCTAGGGTAATTGTACATACACGATTTAAGCTTGAGAGATTGCCTACCTTTTCTTGCTGATAGAAAATCCTAGGGTTTGATGAAGAACGAGATGAAACCCCTTTGTCCAAGCTTCCTTCTCCTTGCTCCTTCGTTCTTCAGCCTCTCCCCTCATCTCCTAGAGCTCCAGCAACGATCTATGGGTGTGATAGGCCGAATTCAGGTGTGTATAGCTTGTGTAAGAGTCCTAAAATTTAAACTCTTCTCTCTCCTCTTCAACTCTGAATTTCCACTATTATCTCCCTATTTCTTGCATTATCTCACCTAATAGGATAGAGGAGAGGTCTAATTTCGTGGGTAATGAGTTAGGATGGGATGAGGACTCTTATTTAGGATAATTACATCCTATTTAGTCTTTATCTTACCCTTTTCTATTATTACTATTTCTAGGTACGAATTTAGCCTAATTACATCCCATCTCATGATGGGCTCTTCATATTTGGGTCCAACCATTCTGTTAGGACCATTAGTAAAACCCATTATTAATTTAGCTTAATGGGTATTGATTTAATTCTATTTATTCACCCTTTATTCTTATTGAAATCTATTTATCACACTTATTCAATTAATTTCTTATTTCAATTCAAATTAATATTATTTATGCCAATATTTCTAACCTTCATCATTTGGACTCTTACTCTTGGCCCAATAGCTCATGTGAGCTTAATGTACAACCCATGTACTTACTTTACTTAATAGATTTTTAATTATCATTTTATTAGAAAGTTTATTCATGGGCCAAGATTATCTATTGTCCCAAATATCATAATGGGCTATCAACCCATATTATTTAAAGTCTACCCACATGTTCATTTTAATTTATAATCCACCTTATCTCATAAAATAATGGGTTCTCCGACTTATTCCTTATTACGACAATATCGCATAAATTCTTAAACTAAGTTCAAATGATTTTTCTATGCCCAACTTTCTTGATGGGTCATTAGATAATATATTATCAAATATAATTTATTTTTTATGGAATTTTTATATGGGTTTAATGCATGAAATAATGATGCGTACCTTTTTAACTAATTGAATTTATTAATAGATAAAATTTTAATTATCTATAATTTTTAATTACTGGATTTTTTCGGGTACTACACCAACCCTTTCGAGCACTTCAAAAGGACTGAGCTTCCCTTTTACACCAAATCTTTGGATGCCCCGAGTAGGTGACACCTTTAAGTACATGATCACCACTTGAAATTCTAAATCTCGCCTTCTCCTGTCAGCATAACTCTTCTTTCTGGACTGAGCAATCTTGAGTCGGTCTCTAATCACCTGAATGTCCCTTGTTGTGTTTTGCACCATGTATGGGCCTAGCCATTGCTGTTCTCCAACCTCATTCCAGCATGCAGGAGTTCCACAGTTTCTGCCATATAGTACTTCGAACGGTGCCATCTAATACTCGCCTGGTAACTGTTGTTATAGGCGAACTCTATTAGAGATAGGTGCTCATTCCAATAACCTTGGAAGTCTATAGTGCATGCTCTCAACATGTCTTCAACAATTTGGTTGGTTTCTCTCGGTCTGCCCATCAGTTTGTGGGTGGAATGCGGTACTAAAGTTGAGTTTAGTACCAAGTGCACTTTGCAGCCCCTTCCAGAAGTGAGATGTAAATCTCGGATCCCGATCCGAGACAATTGATGATGGAACTCCGTGCAATCTCACTTTTCCTTGACATATAAAGCAGCTAGTACCTCTACCGACCACTTACTCTTATAGGGAGGAAGTGAGTGAATTTGTGTTAATCGGTCGACAATGACCCATATGGCGTCGAGTCCACCACAAGTCTTGGGTAAACCCATGATGAAGTCCATGCCAATGCTTTCCCATTTCCACTCTGGGATATCTAGTGGTCTAAGCACGCCAACAGGGCGCATGTGTTCCGCCTTTACTTGTTGACAAGTAAAGCAATGAGCGGCATGCTCGGCTACCTCTCTCTTCATGTTTGGCCACCAAAATGTTCTTTTCATATATTGGTACATCTTGGTACCCCAAGATGAATAGTGTACTTTGTCTTGTGAGCTTCATCCATTTTTTGTGTGCTGGATTTCATTGGCCATTAGTGGGCCGGTGTCAACGCGATGACGTGAACTTCATCCATTAATTTCCTCTTCACTTCTTCATTGTCGGGGACTCATGTCCTCCCTTGGAACACCAGTCTTCCATCCTCAGTCATAGCAAATCCGGTCTTTTAGCTAAGGTTTCCTTGATGCGAACCAAGAATGGATCGCTGTCTTGTTGAGCTTTAATTTCTTCCAGCATGTCAGATTGAATCTTGATGGTGGCACCAAGACTCGATCATCCCTATGTTCAATATTCAAGTCTAACCTTGCGAATTGTTCTAGTAGTTTCATCTCGCCAAGGACTAGACTCGAAATAGATGCCATCGGCTTTCTACTAAGAGCATCAATCACAACATTTCCCTTGCCTGGATGGTATTGGATGTTGAAGTCGAAATCCTTTAGGTATTCTAACCATCTTCTCTGTCTCATGTTGAGTTCCTTCTGGGAGAATAAATACTTTAAGCTCTTGTGGTCTGAGTAGACAGTGAATTTTCTCCATACAAATAATGTCTCCAGATTCTTAAGGCGAAGACCACAGCAGCCAACTCTAAATCATACACAGGATAGTTGACCTTATGCATCTTCAGTTGTCTTGAAGAATAGGCAATGACCTTCTCCTTTTGCAACAATACACAACCTAGCCCAATTCCTGAGGCATCAGTATAGATAGAGAAATCTTCTCCCTCTATTGGAAGAGCGAGAATAGGTGCTGAGGTAAGACAGTCTTTTCGAGTCTGAAAACTCTTCTCACACTCTTTGCTCCAGAGTAGGGATTCTCCTTTTTCGTGTCAGACGCGTGAGAGGACCGGCGATCTTTGAGAAGTCCTTTTATGAACTCCCTGTAGTAGCCAACTAGTCCTAAGAAGCTTCTAATTCTGTGACATTGGTTGGTCTCTCCCATTGAGTACAGCTTCGACTTTGGAGGGATCAACGGAGATGCCGTCTTTTGAGATGACATGGCCCAAGAAGGACACTTCTTCGAGCTAGAATTCGCACTTGCTCAGCTTTGCGTACAGTTTGTTTGTCTCGCAACTTGCAGTGCTACCTTCAGATGTTCTTCATGTTCTTCCTTGGTCTTTGAATATATAAGGATACATCGATGAAGACGACCACGAACTTGTCAAGGTATGGCCGATATATGATGTTCATGAGTTGCATAAAGGCTGCAGGAGCATGGTTAGACCAAAAGGCATAACGATGAATTCATAGTGTCCATACCTGCTCCTAAAAGCCATTTGAAGATATCGTCATCCTTGATCCTCATTTGGTGATAGCCAGATCGAAGGTCGATCTTGGAGAAATATGGAGCTCCAGATATTTGTTCGAAAGTTCATCGACCGAGGCAATGGATACTTATTCTGATGGTTAGCTGATTGAGTTGATGATAGTTGATGCATAGCCTCATCGATCCATCCTTCTTCTTAACGAATAGCACTAGTGCTCCCATGGGGAGTACTTGGCCTGATGATCTCTATAGCTCCATCAGTTGCACCTTCAATTCTTTAGCTCGGCAGGTGACATCCAGTACGGTTATCGTGACACCGGGGCAGCTCTAGGAAGCAACTCTATGACGAAGTTGACATCTCATTCCGAGAGAATCCTGGCAGATCTTCGGGGAACACATTTGGAAATCCTGGACTATATGTATGTCCTCTATCTTTAGAACCCTTTTTTCAACTACCACGGCCACAAGGAAGGCAATGCAACCTTTTCTTATCATATGTGGGCCTTATGGCAGAGACTAGAGACATCCGTCTCTTAGCCTAATCCCAGTGAATGACAACTAGGGAAATCACTAAAAGTAACTTTCCCTTTCTTACAGTCAACACTTGCCCATAAGTGCACAACCAATCGGCTCCCAGAATCACATCATAGCCTTCCATGGACATACACACCAAGTCGGCTTTTAGGTTATGGTCTCCGATCATTACATCGTGGTAGATGGAAAGTATTGTGTTCAATTTCTCCTTTTCTCCTAGTGGTGTTGTGACAGAGAACTCACATCCCATGGATATAGGTTTAGAATTAAGAGTATCATCAAAGTTTTGAGATATGAATGAATGAGTTGCTTCAATATCAAATAAAACAAATGCCGATAAGGAGAAAACTTGTAGGGTACCTTCTACCACGCCACCTTCCTCAGTGGGCTCTTCATCATGCAGGGCTTGCAGTCTGCCCTGTCTCTTAGGCACATTAGGGCGCCTTCATTTAGTTTAATAGCAGGCACTCGGGAATGCGGTGCTTGTGGCTTCCATAGTGCAGACATGCGCCGACTTTTCTCCAACATCATCTGCTGTGTGACCTAGCTTGTCACAGTGCTTGCAGTTGCTTTTCGCTGGAGTGTTGGACATAGCATTGAGTTTCCTTTCTTGGTTGGGTCCCTCCGTGATATTGAAGGGACACTTCTTGCCGTTGGTCGGCTTAGCAGGTGATGGACCAGATGTCATTTCCTTCTTCACGAACTTCCCTTTGATATAGTCAGTGAAGTCCGTAGCATCTTCTAGTAGTTGAGCTTTTTTACCATCTTGGCATAGGTCTGGATGTTGAGAGGGGCAGTTGAGTAATGTATTGTGGCCTAAGGCCATTGAGAAAGCGCTTAGCCTTCATCCTTTCAGTATTCACCAGGTGTTTAGCATAACGTGCCAGTCTTGAAAATTGGGCTTCATACTTGGCCACAGTCAAGCTCCTCTGTTTAGAGCAACAAACTCCGCAGCCTTCTTCTCTTGGACACACGCTATGAGAAATACTTGGAGTTAAAGGTTTCCTTGAATTTGGCCCAAGGAATTGACCATTAGCCCTGGTCACTTCTACTGACTCCCACCAAGCGCGGGCATCCTTCTCCAGTTGGAATGAACCTAGTAGCAGCTTATCCCCTGCTGCACATTGCATGACGCGGAAAATTCTTTCCGTCTCCTTTAGCCAATGTCGACCTCATCCGGATCCGGGATCCACTGAACCTAGGTGGGTTCAAACTCTTGAAGTTACGATGCAGCTCGTCTGCATCGCCGCAATTTCCCCCACCTTGGGTAGCTTGCAGAATTGCACGAGTAAGTTCTTGGATGGTTTGTTGCATGCCCCTCATTTGAGCACGTTCAGCAGTCATCTTGGTTGCTTAAGTTCCTACAAAATAATTTTTTGTTAGGATATTGATGTGGAATTTAATTCGTGCATGTGTGAGTTCATTTTAGCTAGTTAGCCATGGTTCTAACCACATCTCACATAGGTAGGATAACTGACTCTAGTCGAGGCTGGTCAACCTAGATCATCCTATACTTAAGAATAACCTAGCCTTTGATACCACAAAACTGTCACGCCCCGACGCGAAATATCGGAACGCGAGGCAGTTGCAAGTAATCTAAACTCAAACTCTAACAACTACTAAGACGCTAGGGTACGCTTGACTTCACTCTTGGTCGTTCCCATCCTCTTGAGTGTAAGTCTCTTCTCCGGTCTCTCCCTGAGAACACATAACCAAAACGCAGGGTGAGCGATAACGCCCACTAGGACTTAAATCTCAGGATCAAGCATGCTTTAAATGATTAATGTATTAAAAAGGTAGAGTAACTAATGATAGCGAGGGAGAGTCAAGTAATGTAAGAGATAGCAAGATAACATGTGATTGAAATAGCATGAGTTTTCAAATATAGTACAAGCGTTGAGTATAACACAAATAGCAGGATGGCCATAGCACAAATAGCACAAAGTATAGCAGAGCGCAACGTGTATAGCACAGCACTTTGTTGTCAATAGACAACGAGAGAATATATAGCATAGCACTTTTGATTGTCATTTAGATAGTCGAGATAGATAGCACTCGAGTGTAATGCCAAACACTCTAGTCATTCTTCCGTGGGTAAATAGCACTTTTGGGCGCACATCCTAAGACCAGACCGGGCCCTTTATATATTGCCAAGCATTGGTTATATTGTTTATCTTTAGACAATCAGTCAATGGCAAATAGAGAGTACCAAGAAATAGATGAGAGTACTAGATGAATAGATGAGATAATAGAGAGAGTGTGAATAGATGAGCGAGTCGAGTATAGATGAGAACTACATGTCATTACACATAAAACGTCGAGTAACGGCGATGGTAACAGTTGTGCAACACGCGTGATTGGTGTTGGCAGTCAGGTGGAATTTACTACCCTTCCACTGGCCATGTTATGCACAGTCCTGAGGTCCTGCGTGATTCAAGATAAGAGCAAACTTCTTGTAAGGCCCTCTAATTTCCGTCGCATTATTTGCAATTATGTGTTTATGTTTATGCTTGTGTATGTATACATATTTACGTACGTATTAATTAGTATAATTACGTGTGCATGTGTTTATATTAAACATAGATATGTATGTATTGCCATGATGATAGTATGGATACAATACCATAAACATATTGCATGTATATATGCTTGGTATGCATGGTTTTTTGCATAATTAAAGTTCTGGCCGAAGGCCACCTTGGCGTCAAGCCCAGGCCGTTGAGCTGGTGTCAGCGTCCAGACATGGACGCCAACACTAACTCCGGCGTCCAGCGATATGGAAGCCAACTTCTCTGACCTGCATGCGTTGCAGAGCCAGAAAATCCGGGAGCAAGGCATGGCCTCCATTGGGGGGATGTCCCCCAACGGCTCTAAGGCTGTCAATCGGTATGGTGAGTGGGTGAGGGGCTCTCATTAGGTCTGAACCCGAATTTGGCCTCTCCCACTTCTCACTTCACCTTGCAAGAGGAGAAGAGGGGAGAAAAACCCTAGGTGAGCTGTGAAAAAACCCATTTTAGAACCCTCAAATCCGACCCCTTGGACCTTGATCCGCGCCCCCTGCTGCAAGGAGGTTGCTGGACCAACGAGGAAGGCTTCCCCGACATCCCCTCGGTGTGGAGATCATCCAGGAGCCCGGAGGAGAGATCGTTTGGAGTCACTTCTGCAACTTCTTGGGACTGCCCAAGGAGGTCTTCACCAAGCCTTTAAATCCCTTAGAAGAAGTTTGAAAGGCAAGTGACCTATCCTTGATGTCCCCTTATGAGTCTAGGATGGTTTTGTGAATTTTAAAGATTTTTCCTCGAGTCCTAGACCCTCCAATTCACCCAAGATTTAGAGCTTGGGTCTGTGTTTCTGCACAGACCTGGTTAGACGGCAAGGTCCCTAGACGTCCAGATCATCCTTGGCGTCCATCGACCATGCTGCTGACCCTGAGTCAGCGGCCAGAGACCGCCGTCGAGTTCTTCTGGACAGAACAGTGAGCTGTTCTGTCCCTCTTATACATTAATTTCGGTATGTTTTACGTGATGAGGATATATGGTAAATCTTATACCCTATGTATATTGTGCATTGTGGTGTGTGAATGAATGTGGTGTGATGGTGAATGTGGGTTAATAGTATCTTTTAAATTTGTGAGCATGACTTGTAGATAATTTTGCAAATCTGTGTTCCATAATTTGGATTAGTTGAATGTCTTGGTTGCAGTCTATTCATGAAGAATTGTGGGGCATGTATGTTGTTTTGAAAATTGGTAATTCATGCATGCTTGCGAAATTGCTAATAAGTTCGGTAGAATAAAATGAAAGCATGCAAGAATGATTTGTAGTATTCAATCCATAGATGTATGAATTAGGGAAACTTTGTGTTCTCAGTTCATGCATATGTGAATAGCTTATGTTTAAACAGCAAGTGGCTAATTTGCAAAATGTGTTAGACCCATGTTAACTTAAGTTGTTAATAGCATGCTAATTAGGCGTTTTATTTTCTGTAAATCCTATTTAGCTCAGAAAAATCTGAAAAATTGAGGGTATGACCTTGAACCCGAAAACAGCATGTGGTTAGATTTTCAAGTCATTTGGATCAGTAAATAAAAAGTTATGTATTTTCTTGTGAAATGTGATAATTCGTGCATATGATCGTAATGTGATTAGATTTTGTTTAAACCCAGCATGATTAGTGTGTTTACTATGTGTTAAACTTGAAACTCTGTAGTACCATGTTAGGAAAATATAGGTGTTCATGTGAGTAAGAAAGTGAGTGAGATGAAGTGTTATGTGCAAAACCAAGTGTAAAACGGTAAATATGTAAATGTGTAACTATGCCAATGTGACACTGCTTCCGTAGAGGGCAGTGGAGCTGTATCAGGGAAAAGTCCCCCTGAGAAAGTTCAATGTGTTAAGTTACCCTAAGGGCATTAGGGGGAAATCCTGGAGGTGGACAAGTACCACTGGTTAGGGTGGAGACTTGTTCTCCCGGTCTGCGCAGTCCAAGAGTCGCCATTGAAATGCCTAGATGGCGTCTATGTGTAATGTGATGTGTATATGTCCTTCTTTGGTGGTTTGGACTATGTGTCACGGCACCTAAAAATGTGTAAAGTGTAATGTGAAATGTGTATGTGACCATGTGTAATGTGTAAGTGACATGTGAATGTGTATGTGTAAAGTGTAACATGTGAAAAGAGGAAACTAGTGTAAAGAAAAATGTGAAATTCTAGATGTGTAAATGTGTTATTGAAAACCATGTGAGACTAAATCTGAACCATGTGAATTCAGAAAATGTATGTTGTTATTCTTATGTTTATGTGTGCAAAAATGTTTAGAGTCCATGTTAGGGACAACTATGAATATGTGTGCAAATAGCATGATGGATTGTTCATATGATATGTTTTAAGCAACATTGTAGCCCTCATGTGTAGATTTATAGCCATTGAATCATGTGAAATCAGCAACCTAAAGCATGTAAAAAGGTTCATGTATGTGTTTAAAAATGTGTAAAACCCATGCTAGTTGCGTTACCTTTCATGCATGTAAATTGTTCTTGTTGATAGCTCTCATGTTGATTCTTTAAAGATTAAAGTTTCATGAGTAAATTGAATAGAGACCATGTGATAGGTGAAGTTTATTTAGAAATCTGAAAGCATGAGTTATGTATAAAATGTAGAATGTTCATGATAGGTGAAAACTTGAATGACTAGCATGCTATGTGTTGCTAATTGTAATGTGCATGTAGAAACCACTAGGACTTCTAAGTGTACATCATGAGTAGTGTTGCTTGCTGAGTCCTTGGACTCACTCCTTGCTTCGGCGTACAGGTATAGTTGGTGACACGACACCGCTTGGGAGACGGTGGAGACAGACTCCGAGCGGCGGAGACTAGCTAGTTGTTGGAGCTTCTTTGTGATTTGTGTACTTCATAGTATGTATTTGGAATATGGTATTAGAATTATCATGAAAGGAATGTATTATGTGGACATTTTGTAATTCTATTTCAGCAATTTAATTATGTGAGCTCTTAGTTCCTCATTGTTAATTGCGAAAATTCATGTATGGTTAATGTGGATGATGATTGAATGGAGATAGTTCTCTTTTACTTCCGCTACTCTGTTGTATATTCGCGTGTATCTCAGCTGTATGTATCGTTTGGGTAAATGTCCCACTGTGGCAGCACTTGTTATATCGACGTGGGTTTGTATAACCGTACCGCTAATGAGGGCCGTCACAGAGATTGGTATCAGAGCGACCGGTTGAGATTGCACATGAATATACCTAAGTCATCATCCCCATTGCATGCTAAGTATGTCCACATGTGTAGAAAACTTAATAGGAAGTGAAAAATAGATAAGAAATGGTTAGAGAACTTAGTAACCTAGCTCTAATTGGTGGCTGAAATTTTATTACAGCCATGCTTCCCGTGGACGACGTGGAGGTGTGCCAGCTCGCGACGACGAGCAGAGGCGTGAGGAGCGGCGGAGCAGCAGGCCCCGGCCCCACAGGGACCTGTGCTTCCCCCACCACCGCCAGTGGCTATGGAGTATTCATGCAAGGTCTGGTGCAAGCCATGCAGACGCAGGCCCACACCCAGGCAGCACTCCAGGCCCAGTTGGAGGCCCAGGTAGAATAATAAAACAACCTAGTAGTTTGCTATTTAAATGCATGATATTGTGTTTATTGTATATTGTTATTGTTTAATGTAGCAGGCTCAGGCCCAGCTCAGGACCATGTGGACCTTCCATCATGGAGCGATTCAAGAGGATGCCCCACCCTCTTTTAAGGGGGAGAGTGATCCGCTAATGGCAAAAGCTGGATGAGGGAGACGGAGAAATCTTCCGAGCTATCAGGTGTCCTGATGAGGACAGGGTGACCTTAGCCACCTACATGCTACAGGTATGCTTCGGTTTATGCTTGTATGTTGGTTGTTAAAGTTAAAATTGTTGGTTAGTGCTTATGAAGGTGTATTGCAGGAGAGAGCTGATGTATGGTGGTCCTCCTACTGCGTACGCCTTCGAGGATGGGCAGTTGATGTGGCATGGGACTCGTTCGTGAGGCTCTTCCGAGCCAGTTCGTCCAGAGCATATCCAGGACAAGATGGAGCAAGAATTCCTTTCCCGACGCAAGATCAATGACCGTCCTGGATACAGGCAACGTTTTCTGAACTTCTAAATATGCACCGCATATAGTAGAGGATGAGCGCAGGAAGACCAAGAAATTGTGATGGGTCTCAAACCATCACTGAGGACGAGGCTCGTGGTGTTCGACCACCGCCGCTAGATGAGGCCCTCAGCCAGCCTACAGACAGGAGGGAGAAATGGAGCAGTATCTTGAGGAGAAAAGGCGTCGCAAAAGAGGCCGGCAGCGACTTTCCAGCGGCAGGATAAGAGGAAAACGTTTCCAGACACCGTAGAAACCAATGCAGTCAGCAACTCTCAGGTACCTCTGTACATTCCCCCGGTG
>JACBKR010006092.1:0-14608 GCA_014218235.1 Colocasia esculenta | reverse complement strand
GTAGTGGGTCCTCAACTGAAATAATATCCTCTGGGAGAATATCCTCAATTCTCCTTTCAGCTAATTCTTCTGGAAATTATGAAGCTGGTGCTGATACTCTTCTCTTCCACTACAATTTCAGACTGAACTTCTGCTAAAGAGGGGCTGATGATTCTGTTGCTCCAACTACTGGCACTGAAGCTGACTCCACTGGCAATTCTGGAATCATATCCGCTGATCCATCTCTGATGAACAACTGAGGTGTCGTCAATGATGGCTTCGCCTTCAGCAACTGAAGCCTTGAACAAACACCACCTTTTTCACAGAGAAGCCACTCTTCTTCAGGTTCCTGGACCTGATTGCTTGGCCCATTTTCTCTACAACTGCCCCAGAAAGATCAACATCGAAGTGTTTGAAGATCTTGGTAAGTAGGTGGGCATATGGCAAGGACACATTTAACTTACTCTGGTGTCCCAAATCTGATCTCTGGCAAATTTCATTCTTTCCATCATCACTACAGCCATATTTATCTCCTTATTTTGAATGGCCCAGTACATCATGTCTGAGTCGGCCTTTGTGCAAGAAGAAAATGTTGCACTTCTGGGAACTAAGATTTGACAGACAATAAATGAAGGAGGCGGTTGAAAGCAGGAGTTGATTTATATCAAGCTTGCCGTCCCTTAGCTTGAAGCCCGGCCCTACAATTCCCAAACCTTTCACTTGGGCGTCCACGTGTGTGAACCCCACTAAATCCGGAAGTCTTCACATGAAACAACATCTTCAGCAACTCAGGGTCTATTCTAATCAGGGTTCCCTTTACTGAAGAGACTAGGGACCCATCTTCCTCTGTTCTCATACATACGAAGAAAGCTTTTACCAAGTCCGGATAACTGACCTCTGAAAAGGTGGAGACTCCTGTCCACTGCATCTGATTGATCAAATCTACCACACTGCTCATTCCATTTTTCCTCAGGTTAGAAACATCGACTTCTTTATTTCACAGAGCTTCGTCTTCACAAAGGTAAACCTCTCCTGCTGCTCAGGAGTGAGAAACTCAGCGCTGTAGCCACCCAAACTGCGGCGATGACTGGTGCGGCATGGATTCAGGTGGGAAAGTCTCTGGAAGGTTGAAATGGAAGGAGAGAGAAGGAATCCTCAAGAAATTTTGCGGGAAGGAGGAGGAAGGTTCAAATTTGCAGAGGGTTGAGATATGAGTTGTTAGGGCATCGGCTCATGCGACAGGATGAAAAGGGGAAAAGGTAGACGATGAGATACGAATCGTTCTGCCATTGATTTTATGAATAAATTAATGCGATGTGGAAAAGTGAGGCGCCAAAAGGCGGTGGAAAACGACAAAAGGTGTTGACTATTCAAACCGACTTCAATGAGAGAGCAGTTACAAAGAATAATTAAAACTTCTTTTGCTTAAAGCCATGAAAAAAAAAGAAATTACTTAAT
Organism: Colocasia esculenta; assembly: GCA_014218235.1. NCBI lineage: Eukaryota > Viridiplantae > Streptophyta > Magnoliopsida > Alismatales > Araceae > Colocasia > Colocasia esculenta. Next base: position 13,171 of record JACBKR010006092.1, on the reverse strand, counting down.
TCTGAAATTTAATGTGTCATTTGTAAGCAAACTTTTATCACAAATTGCACATGCCTAATTCCCTTCTAAGATATGTGAATCTCTCTTTAGGTAAGGCTTTTGTGAAAATGCTGCTAATTGGCCATTTGTATCAATAAAGGATATTTCAATATTTCCATTTGCAACATGATCACGAATATAAAATGATATCTAACCTCAATATGTTTGGTCCTTGAGTGCTGAACTGGATTCTTGGTGAGATAATGGCACTGGTGTTGTCACACAGCAGTGGGATGGATTTGATGTTTAATCCGAAATCTTCAAGTTGTTGCTTTATCCATAAGAGTTGTGTACAGCAATTTCCAGCAGCTACGTACTCAGCTTCAGCAGTGGATAGTGCTACTGATTTTGTTTCTTTGAAGACAAGATATTAAACATCCTGCAAGAAATTGACAACCACCACTGGTGCTTTTTCTATCTAATTTGCATCCAGCATAGTCAGCATCAGAGTAACCTACTAAGTTAATTTCACAGTGTTTTGGATACCATAGACCTAAGTAATGAGTTCTTGCTAAATATCTAAATATTCTTTTCACTGAAATTAAATGAGATTCTTTAGGATCGCTTGATACTAGCACACATGCATACACTAAATAGTAATCTGGTCTACTAGTTGTTAATAAAGTAGTGAACAATCATATATCTGTAGATCTTTTGATCTACTTTCTTACCATCTTTATCACTGTCCATCCTTGTTGATGTGTCATTGGTGTTGACAGTGGCTTGGTATTTTCGAATCCAAATTTCTTAAGAGTTCTTTTGTGTACTTTGCTTGACAGATGTGAGTTTCCCCTTTCCTTGTTTGATTTGTAATCCAAGGAAGTAATTAAGTTTCCCATCATGCTCATTTCAAATTCCCTGCATCAACTTTTCAAGTACTTGCAAAGGGATTCATCAGTAGATCCAAAGATAATATCATCTACATAAATTGGACTATAGAATGTGTTTGACCTTTGACTTTATGAAAAGAGTACTATCTACTTGACCTCTACTAAAACCATGGTTTAAAAGAAAAGAGCTAAGCCTTCATACCAGGCTCTAGGTGCCTGTTTTAAACCATATAATGCCTTATGAATTTGAAAAACATGGTTGGGAAATTCTGTGTCATCAAAACCGGAGGTTGTTCCACATAAACTTCCTCTTTTATAAAACTATTTAAAAACGCGGATTTAACATCCATTTGAAATAATGTCCAAGTCAAAGCAGATGCATATGCAAGTAATATTCTAATGGCCTCAAGTCTAGCTACAGGTGCATAGGTTTCATCGAAATCTATGCCTTCCTCTTGAGAATAGCCTTGAGCTACCAATCTGGCCTTGTTTTCTTAAGATTGCACCAGTTTCATCCAGTTTATTCTGAACACCCATTTGGTGCCAATGACTGGATAGTCTGATGGTCTAGAAACAAGTGACCATACTTGGCTTCTCTTGAATTGATTAATTCATCTTGCATGGCTACTATTCAAGATTATAGAGAGAGCTTCGTTGACTATCCTAGGCTCTATTTGAGAAACAAAAGCTAGGTAATTCACAAGGAATGACATTACCTCTGTTCTTACCCCTATGGATGGATCACCAATAAATTCTCAAGTGGGTGATCTTTCTTGTATCTCCATTCTTTGGAAGGTTTTCATGAGTAACTTCTTCTTGTTGCAATCTTCCAGAGGTGGATCACCTTGTCCTCAATTGATGTATCTTTAGTTTCTTGGACAGTTCATCTGCATCATCATTGTCACTAACTACTTCCTTTCTCACCGAAGGGTTAGTTTCATCAAAAAATATGTATAGACTGTTCAATCAATAAAGTACGTTTGTTAAATACTCTATAGCCTTTGGTTTAGAGGTGTACCCCATAAAGATGCTTCATCTGATTTGGCATCCAACTTACTAACGTCCCTTTTTCCATTATTGGAATGAAGCAAGGACATCCGAAAGTCCTGAAGTGGCTGATCTTTAGCTTCTTCCCTTTGAACAGTTCATATGCAGTCTTCTTCAGGATTGGCCTGATCATCACTCGGTTGACAATATAGCTTGCTGTGTTGACTGCTTCAGCCCAAAAATATCTTGGCAGATCATATTCTGAGAGCATAGTTCTTGCCATATCCAATAGGGTTCTGTTCTTCCTCTCAGCAATACCATTTTGTGTGGGTCTTTGGTGCTGAGAAATTATGCTCAATTCCCTGATCATCACAGAATCTAGCAACCTTTCATTTTGAAATTCACCACCATGATTTGATCGGATAGACACAATGCTGAACTTCTGATCTTTCTGCACCTCTTGCTGAAATAACAAAGTTTTCAAAAGTGTCATCTTTATGCTTAGGAATGATACCCATGTATATCTTGAATAGTCATCAACTATGACAAATCTAAAGTTCTTTCCTCCAAGACTGGTAGTCCTCATTGACCTAAATAGATCCATATGTAGGAGCTCTAAGGGTCTTGAGGTGGTCACCACCGTCTTGACTTGAAGGAGCTTTTAGTGTGCTTTCCCTTAGCACAGGCTCTACAGACACCTTCCAACTTTCCACTGACTTTTGGCAGACCTTCCACAAGACTTTTCTTCTGCAATTTCCTCATGCCATCTAAACTGCAATGTCCAGGTCGTCTGTGCCATAATTCAGTAGATTTGTCTTTACTTGCTGTCAAACAAAATTTTGCTCTTTGAGTTCTCAAGATAGAGCACATACAAATTCTTTTCTATATTTGCTTCAAAGATGACTGCTCCATCCTTCACTATGCGCATTTTGATTCTTGAAACTTGATCTGATGGCCTCTGTCACACAGTGGCTGATGCTAAGAGATTGTGCTTCAATCCCTTAACTAATAACACATCTTCTATGACTGTTTTTCCTTTGTTATTTACAGAGCCACTGCCTATTACTGTTCCTTTCCCATTATCTCCATAAGTGACTGTTCCTTCTCAGCTTGGAGATGCAAGAATAACTTTTGGTTACCTGACATGTGTCTTGAGCACCCACTATCTAAGTACCATTTGGATGCTCGAGGGTTAACCTGAATAAAAACATCAAGCTTTAGGTACCTAAATTCTTTTGGGTCCTGATTGGTTAGTATCATTGATTTTGCCTTTTATTATCCATTTCTGTGTCTTGTTGGGCATGTAGTTATAATATGTCCTAACTTATTGCAGTGACTACAGCAGGATAACTTGGTTACTTTTTCTATACATTTGAAATCAACTTTGTATGCTATATCTTGTTCAGGTACAAATTTTGGTGTTGGATATGTTTTAGGATAAACTATGGTTTCTTCATTATCTGGGGGTGTATATCCTAATCCATTTTCTTCTTACCTGATCTTCTAGCATCTTTTAATATTAGAGAGTTTTACCATTAGTAAATTTCTCTAGTGTGCTTGATAGTTATCATTTTCTTCATTTAAGTTTTTAATTTCTTTTCTTAATTCATTTGTACTTTCCTGTTTTTCCAATTTTGTTATTTGTTCATTCTTAGGTTTTAGGTCTCACATAACAATTCATTTCTTCTTTTAAGTTCAGTTATTTGTTTTTCTAATTCTTCATTTTCTGTTTTTAAATCAGAATTAGTGTTTTCTAAACAGGTGTTATTTTCTTACTTGCTTTTAATAGTTTAGTTACTTCTTTGTACTTATTATACAATTCATTAAATGCTTCCTCTAAGTTATCTGAATCAGAATCATTACATGAATCGAAGGAGGAGTCAGAGGTTACCTTTTCATCAACATTTGCCATGAAGGCCAAGTTGGCTTCTTCTTTGTCGCTGCATGAGCTTGATTCACTGTCTGAGTCACTATTATTCTCCCACGCTGCTGCCATTGCCTTCTTCTTATACTTTCTGAACTTCTTGGAGCTCTCTTTCTTTCTGAATTTTGGTTTCTAAATTTTGGAGAATCAGCTTTGATGTGTCCAGGCTTCTTACATTCGTAGCAGATGGTTCTCCTTTCTTCATTTCTTTACCATCTGATCTTTTCAAGTCTTGTTTTTCTTAAGTGCCTTCTACCGGATTGAAACTTTTTCTTTTGGCCAAGATCCGTTGCAATTTCCTAGAGAGCATTACTTCTTCATTCTCACTATCCTCATCGCTTTCACTTTCATTTGAGCTGTCTGATGAGTCTTCTTTGCTTTCAAGGCATTTGAGTGCTTCTTTCTGCTAGATGACTCTCCTAGCCTTTCCATGTTGATCTCATGGGCCATGAGGGACCCGATGAGCTTTTCTACTGACATTCTTTTCAGGTCATTAGCTTCTTCTATAGTTGTGACCTTGGGTGTCCACGATGATGGCAAGGATCTAAGAATTTTTGTAAGGCCCTCGAATTTCCGTCGTATTTTTCGTATTTATGTGTGTATATTGTGTTGAGTATGTATGTACGTATTTACGTGGATATTAAAATAGTATAAATACGTGTACATGTGTTTATATTAAACGTAAATAATGTATGTATTGCATGATGATAGTGTGAATATAATACCATGTACATATTGCATGTATAGAAGCTTGGTATGCAGGGTTTTCTGCATAAATTAGGGTTCCGGCCGCAGGACCTTTGGCGTCAATCCTCAGGCCGTTGAGGTGGTGTTAGCATCCAACCCTGGACGCCAACACTAACTCCGGCGTTCAGCGATCTGGACGCCAATTTCTCTGGCCTGCATGCGCAGCAGAGCTACTATCTTCTGAAACGAGGCATGGCAACCATTGGGGGGATGTCCCCAACGGCTCTCAGGCTGTCTAATCGGCATGGTGAGTGGGTGAGGGCCTCTCCTACATGCTGAACCCGAAATGGCCTCTCCCCACTTCTCACTTTCACCCTTGCAAGAGGAGAGAAGAGGAGAGAAAACCCTAGAGCATTCTGTGAGAAAGCCCCACTTTAGAACCCTAAAAATCTAACCCTTGAAGCTGGTTTTGGAGATCTTCTGCATCAAGGAGGGAGCTGAAGCAAAGGGGAAGGCTCCCCATCATCCCCTCGGCGTGGAGATCACCCAGGAGCTCGGAGGAAGACGATCTTGGAGGTGCTTCTGCAACTTCTTGGAACTGCCCAAGGAGGTCTTCTTCGAGCCATAAAACTCTTGGAGGATTTTTAGAGAGGCAAGTGACCTATCTATGGTATCCCTGTATGAGTCTAGGAGGTTTTTATGATTTTTATGGAATTTCCCTCGAGTCCTAGACCCTCCATTTCACCCAAATTTCAAAGCTCGGGTCTGTGTTTCTGCACAGACCTGAGTAAACGGCAAGGTCCCTGGACGCCTGTGATGATCTTGGCGTCCATCGACCCTGCCGCTGACTCTGAGTCAGCGGCCAGAGACCGCCGTCTTGTTCTTCAGGACAGAACAGTGAGTTGTTCTGTCCCTCTTATACGTTAATTTCGTTATGATTTTCGTGATGAGGATATATGGTATCCCTATAAGCTATGTATATTGTGCATTTTGTTGTGGATGTATGTGAGTTGTGTTGGCAAATGTGGGATAATAATATCTTGTAAACATGTGAGCATGACTTGTAGACCATTTTGCAAAACCCATGATTCAGGATTTAGATTAATGTGAATGCCTGATTTCGGTTTAATCATGAAGATTGTGGGTCAGCATGTGTGTTTGCAAATTTAGGAAACTTATCCATGATTGTGCAATTTGTTAATAGTTTCGGTTCGATAGAATAGAAGTATGCAAAAATGATTCGTAGTGTTAAATCCATAGATGTATGAATTAGGAAAATGTTGTACTCTAATTTCATGCAAATGTTGGTAGCTTATGGCTAAACAGCAAGTGGTAAATTGCATGATGTGTAAATTCCATGTTAACGTAAATCGTGAATAATGTGCTAATTAGGTGTTTGATTTTTTGTAAATCCTATTTAGCTCAGAAAAATCTGAAAAATTGAGGGTATGATTTTGAACCCGAAAACAGTATGTGGTTAAATTTCAGGTTAATTGGAACAGTAAATAAAAAGTTATGTGTTTTCATGTGAATTATGAATAATTCGTACATATGATCGAAACGTGATTAGATTTTGTCTAAACCCAGCATGATTGGTGTGTTTACTATGTGTTGAATCCTGAAAACTCTGTAGTACCATGTTAGGAAAACAGAGGTGTTCATGTGAGTAAGAAAGTGTGAATGAAATGAAGAGTGTCAAGTGTAAAACCATGTGTAAAACGGTAAATGTGTAAAAGTGTAAACTGTGCCAATGTGATACTGCTTCCGAGAAGGCAGTGGAGCCGTATCAGGGAAAAGTCCCCCTGAGAAAGTTCATTGTGTTAAGTGACCCTAAGGGCATTAGGGGGAAATCCTGGAGGTGGACAAGTACCACTGGTTAGGGTGGAGACTTGTTCTCCCGGTCTGCGCAGTCCAAGAGTCCCATTGAATTGCCTAGATGGTGTCTATGTGTTATGTGATGTGAATGTGTCCTTCTTTGGTGGTTTGGACTATGTGTCACGGCACCTAAAATATGTGTAAAGTGTATGTGACCATGTGTAAAATGTGTAAGTGATATGTAAATGTGCATGTGTAAAGTGTAACCATGTGAAAAGAGGAAATTATGTAAAAAGAAAATGTGAAATTCTAAATGTGTAAAATGTGTATTGAAATCATGTGAGGCTAAATCTGAAACCGTATGAATCAGCAAATGCATGTTAGCAATTCCATGTTTATGTGTGCAAAGTGTTTAGAATCCATGATTTGGAACAATTAATGAGTATGTGTGCAAAGTGGCATGATGGATTGTTCATATGTTATGTTCTAAGCCACATTGTAGCTTCATGTGTAGGTTTATAGTCTTTGAACCATGCGAAATCAACAACCTAAAGCATGTGAAAAAGTTATGTAGGTACTTAAGAACATGTGGAATCCATGCTAACTATGTTCCCCGTTCATATATGTAAATTGTCCATATTGATAACTCTCATGTTTGGTTCTTTAAAGGTTAAAGTTCATAAGTGAATGGATTAGAGACCATGTGATAGGTGAATGTATATTTTTGAAATCTGAAAGCATGCGTTATGTATAAAATTGTAGAACCTTCATATAGGTTGAAAACTTAAATGGACTAGCATGCTATGTGTTGCTAATTGTATGTGCTTGTAGAAACCACTAGGACTTGTACGTGTAAATCATGCATAGTGTTACTTGCTGAGTCCCTGGACTCACTCCTTGCTTCGGCGTACAGGTCTAGTTGGTGACACCGTACCCTCAGAGGAGGCCAGAGACGGACTCCGAGCGTGGAGACTAGCCAGCTTTTGAGATCCTTGTGATTGTGTGTACTTCTTAGTATGTACTTGGACATTGTATTAGAACTATCATTAAAAGAATGTAATTTGGACATTTTGTATCTCTATTTCAGCAATTTAAATCATGTGAATTTTAGTTTCTTTTTGCAAATTGTAAACTGCATGTATGTTTAATGTGGATGATGAATGAATGGAGATAGTTCTCTTTTACTTCCGCTACTCTGTTATATATTCGCGTGTATCTCAGCTGTTTGTATCGTTGGGTAAATGTCCCACTGTGAGGACTCTCGCTATACCGACGTGGGTTGGTATAACCGTACCGGTGTAACGAGGGCCGTCACAGAGATTGGTATCAGAGATGCCAGTTGAGATTACACATGAATATAACTAAGTCATCATCCATTGCATGCTAAGTGGGTCCACATGTGTAGAAAACACTAATAAGAAGTGAAAAATAGATAAGAAAATGGTTAGAAAACTTAGTAACCTAGCTCTAATGGTGGCTGAAATTTTATTACAGCCATGGCTTCTCGTGGACGACGTGGAGGGCGCCAGCTCGCGACGACGAGCAGAAGGCGTGAGGAGCGGGCGGAGCAGCAGGCCCGGCCCCACAGGGTCCTGTGCTTCCCCACCACCGCCAGGGATTATGGAGTGTTCATGCAAGGTCTGGTGCAAGCCCTGCAGACCCAGGCACATACTCAGGCAGCACTTCAGTCCCAGTTGGAGGCCAGGTAAAATAATAAAACGACTAAGTAGTCTGCTATTTGAATTGTATGATATTGTGTTTATTGTATATTGCTTGTTGTTAATGTAGCAGGCTCAGGCCCAGCTCAGGACCATGGTGGACTTCCATCATGGAGCGATTCAAGAGGATGACCCCCCTCTCTTTTAAGGGGGAGAGTGATCCGCTTTTGGCAGAAAGCTGGATGAGGGAGATCGAGAAAATCTTCCGAGCTATCAGGTGTCCTGACGAGGACAAGGTGATTGGCCACCTACATGCCACAGGTATGCTTTCGTTTATGCTTGAATGTTGGTTGTTATTTGTTAGTTAGAGCTTATGAGGTGTGTTGCAGGAGAGAGAGTGATGTATGGTGGTCCTCCCTACTGCGTACGCACTTTGAGGACAGAGCAGTAGATGTGGCGTGGGACGCGTTCGTGAGGCTCTTCCGAGCCAGTTCGTCCCAGAGCACATCCAGGACAAGATGGAGCAAGATTCCTTTCCCTGACGCAAGGATCGATGACCGTCTTAGAATACGAGGCAAGGTTTTCTGAACTCTCTAAATATGCACCGCACATAGTAGAGGATGAGCGCAGGGAAGACCAAGAAGTTCGTGATGGGTCTCAAACCATCCCTGAGGATGAGGCTCGTGGCGTTCGACCACCGCACGCTAGACGAGGCCCTCAGCGCAGCCTGTAGATAGGAGGCAGAAATGGAGCAGTATCTAGGAGAAGAAGGCTTCGCAGAAGAGGCCGGCAGCGACTTTCCAGTGGCAAGACAAGAGGAAGACGGTGTACCAGACACCGCAGGAAACAAGTGGCAGTCAGCAACTGTGACGGCCCTCATTATACCGGTACAGTCATACCGACCCACGTCGATATACGAGTGCTGCCAGCCACAGTGGGACATTTACCCAACGATACAAACAGTGAGATACACGCGAATATACATAACAGAGTAGCGGAAGTAAAAGAGAACTATCTCCATTCATTCATCATCCACATTAAACATACATGCAGTTTGCAATTTGCAAAAAGGAACTAAAGTTCTCATAATTTAAATGCTGAAATAAGATACAAAATGCCCAATGTCCACATATACATTCTCTCATGATAATTCTAATAATGTTTCAAGTACATACTATAAAGTTTACAAAAAGGGATGCACAACTCCACTAGCTAAACTCCGCGCTCGGAGTCTGTCTCCACTGTCTCCTCCACGAAGGTCTCGTCACCGTCTAAACCTGTACGCCGAAGCAAGAGTGAGTCTTAAAGACTCAGCAAGCAACACTATTTATGATATTCACGTACAAGTCCTAGTGGTTTCTACATGCACATTTACAGATTTCAAACGCAAGCATGCTAGTCAATGCAAGTTTTCAACCTATCATGAAGTTCTACAATTTTATACATAACGCATGCTTTCAGATTTCAAAAATAAACATTTACCTACCACATGGTCTCTAATCCATTCACTTATGAACTTTAACCTTATAAAGAACCAAACGTGAGAGTTATCAACATGGACACTTACACACATGAACGGGGACATAGTTAGCATGGATTTCTCATGTTCTTAAGCACATACATAACTTTTTTAACATGCTTTAGGTTGCTGATTTCACATGGTTCAAAGACTATAAACCTACACATGGAAGCTACAATGTGGCTTAGAACATAACATATGAACAATCAATCACGCCTTTTTACACACATGCTCATTAGTTGTCTCTAACATGGATTCTACACACTTTTGCACACATAACATCAGCATAATAACATGCATTTTCAGAATTTACTTGGTTTCAGATTTAGTCTCACATGGTTTCAATACACATTTACACATCTGGAATTTCACATTCACTTTTTACACAATTTCCTCTTTTCACATGGTTACACTTTACACATACACATCACATGTCACTTACACATTTACACATGGTCACATACACTTTACACATTACACTTTACACATATTTACACAATTTAGGTGCCGTGACACATAGTCCAAACCACCAAAGAAGGACACATTCACATACACATAACACATAGGCACCATCTAGGCAATGCAATGGTGACTCTTGGACTGCGCACACCGGGAGAACAAGTCTCCACCCTAACCAGTGGTACTTGTCCACCTCCAGGATTTCCCCCTAATGCCCTTAGGGTCACTTAACACAATGAACTTTCTCAGGGGGACTTTTCCCTGATACAGCTCCACTGCCTTCTTGGAAGCAGTATCACATTGGCACAATTTACACTTTTACACAATTAGCGTTTTACGCATGGTTTTCACACTTTACACTTCCTATCACATTCACTTCCTCACTCACATGAACTCCTCTGTTTTTACTAACATGGTACTACAGAGTTTCATGTTTTAACACACAGTAAACATCCAAATCATGCTGATTTAAACAAAATCTAATCACATTGCGATCATATGTACGAATTTTTCACATTTCACATGAAAACTCATAACTCTCTATTTACGGGTCCAAATGGTCTGAAAATTTAACCACAGGCTGCTTTCAGGTTCATGATCATACCCTCAATTTTTCAGATTTTTCTGAGCTAAATAGGATTTACAGAAAATCAAACACCTAATTAGCATGTTATTCACATTTTACGTCAACATGGAATTCAACCTCATGTAACTTATCACTTACTGTTTAAACATAAACTACCAATGTATAACATGAATTTAGAGTACAAAATTCCCTAATTCATACATCTATAAATCGTTTACCACAACCATTTTTACATGCTTCATATTACCGAACCGACTTATTAGCAATTTCACAAGCATGCATAATTTCCAAAATTCAGAACACAATACATGTCCCACAACTCTCATGTATAGACCGAAATCAAGGCATTCACATTAATCTAAATCATGAATCATGGATTTGCAAGATGATTTACAAGTTATTCTCACATGCTTACAAGACATCATAGCCACATTCACCCACACAACTCACATACATCCACAACCACAATGTACCATATACATAGCTTATAGGAATACCATATATCCTCAACGCATAAACATACCGAAATTAAATGTATAAGAGGGACAGAACAGCTCACTGTTCTGTCCTGAAGAACTAAACGGCGGTCTCTGGCCGCTGACTCAGAGTCAGCGGCATGGTCGATGGACGCCAAGGAGGAAATGGGCGTCCAGGGACCTTGCCGTCTACTCAGGTCTGTGCAGAAAACACAGACCGAGCTCTGAAAATTGGGTGAAATGGAGGGTCTAGGACTCGAGGGAAATTCCATAAAAATGATAAGAACCACCTAGACTCATACGGGGACACCATAGATAGGTTACTTGCCTCTTTAAAAATCCTCCAAGAGATCTATGGCTCGAAGAAGACCTCCTTGGGCAGTCCCAAGAAGTTGCAGAAGCACCTCCAAAACGCCTTCCTCCGGGCTCCTGGATGATCTCCTCAGCAAAGCAAGACCAGGGAGGCCTTGCCCTTCATATCAGCTACCTCCTTGTCGGGGAAGTTGGTCGGATCAAGCTCCAGGAAGTCGGATTCTTGGGTCACAAGGTGGGGCTTTCTCACAGAAGCTCTAGGGTTTTTCTCTCTTCTTTTCCTCTTCTCACAAGGTGAAGGGAGAAGTGAGAGGAGCCAATTCGGGTTGGACCCTAAGAAGAGCCCCTCACCCACTCACCACTCCGATCTGACACCTTCAGAGCCGTTGGGGGACATCCCCCAATGGTTGCCATGCCTTGTTTCAGAAGATAGCAGCTCTGCTGCGCATGCAGGTCAGAGAGGTTGGCGTCCAGATCGCTGGACGCCGGATCTAGTGTTGGCGTCCAGGGCTGGACGCTGACACCACCTCGACGGCTGGGGATTGACGCCAATAGGGCCTTCGGCCAGAACCCTAATTTATGCAGAAAACCATGCATACCGGACATATATACATGCAATGTACATATAGTATATCCAACACTACATCATGCAATAAGTACATTATTTATGTTCAATATAAACACATGCACACGTATTTATACTATTTAAATATCCACGTAAATACGTACATACATACTCAACACAATATACACACATAAGTACGAAAAATACGACGGAAATTCGAGGGTCTTACACCCTCTCCCCCTTAAAGAAACTTCGTCCTCGAAGTTAGAACGACACTACTCAAACAAAAGGGATACTTCTCTTCATCGCATCCTCAAGCTCCCACATAGCCTCCTCACGTGAGAAGTTCCACATAGAACTTTCACCGACGCGATACTCTTGTTCCGGAGATGCTGCACCTTCCGGTCAAGAATGGCTACTGGTGCTCGACATACGAAAGATCTGGCTGGATCTCCACTGGCTCATGACTAATCACATGAGCGGATCTCGGACATACTTCCTGAGCATAGATACGTGGAATACCGGTGAACGCTAGCCAAAGCTGGGGGTAAAGCTAGCTCGTACGCACGTTGCCCAACGTCTGAGAATCTCATATGGGCCAATGAACCTAGGGCTTAGCTTGCTATGCCTGCCAAATTGACAACTCCACGAGTAGGTGATATCTTCAAGAAGACATGATCGCCAACCTCGAACTCCAAATCCTTTCTCCTGTTGTCGGCATAACTCTTCTGCCTATCCTGCGCCGCAACAAGCCTTTTCCTGATAAGCTGAATCTTATCCGAAGTTTCTGAACCAACTCCGTCCGATCAACTGCCTATCACCAGTCTCCTCCAACATAAAGGAGATCTGCAGGGCCTTCCATACAAGCCTCGAATGGAGCCATTCCAATACTAGCATGAAAGCTGTGTTGTATGCGAACTCCACAAGAGGTAAATGACGCTCCCATCATCCTTCCAATCCAGAACACACGCTCTCAACATATCCTCGAGCGCTGGATAGTCCTCTCGGACTGTCCATCGGTCTGGGGATGAAACGCCGAACTGAGCTTAAGCTCCGAACCTAACGCATCCTGAAGACCCTTCCCAACTCGAAGTAAATCTCGGATCTCGATCCGAAATGATCGACTTCGGCACACATGCATCTAACGATACCACTAACAACAATCTAGCTAAACTCTCAAATCTACTCTCTTACTGACTGCTTCTTCTTCATAGGGAAGAAATGAGCAGTCTTCGAGATCTATCTACAACTACCAAATCGAGTCATTGCCTCTTCTGGATCGAGGCAAACCGATACGAAATCCATAGTGACAGC
>JACBKR010006091.1:0-15369 GCA_014218235.1 Colocasia esculenta | reverse complement strand
AGATGAGAGAGAGAAGAGAGAGAGAGAGAAGTTTTCACGGGAACAATTATAGAGCTATACCGACGGATATTCCGACGGCAATATGTCTGTCGGAAATATCCGTCGGTATGCTTTCATTACCGACGGATATGTCTGATGGAAATATTCCGTCGGAAACGACCGACGGATATTCCGACTGACATATTTCCGTCGGAATATACGTACGAATTACCGACGACATAATCCGTCGGAAATGTCTGTCGTATCAATCCGCTTTTTCTTGTAGTGGAATAAATATATATCCGCGTCTGACCGGAGTACGGCATAGTCGGTGTACTAGTACACATGTTGCGGGGGAATTTATGCCCCGGAACGGAATTCCATGAAACCATCGACTTGTCGACCGTGCTCGGAGTGCCGATTCCGAATTGTGGTCACATAAGCGATTCCGATGCCCGTGCGGAAATTATGCCCAATTCTTTCGCTGAAGGGTGGAATAAACCGGAGGGGTGACGATAGCGGCGATGTTCGGGCACCCCATATCCACGACCTGGGAGTCGATGTCGCGTCGGTTGAACACGACTTCCGATCGCTGTGATTGGCGGCTCGCGTGTGGACTCCGCCACGATTCACGTAATCGAGGGAGTCGCTAACTACTACTGCCAAAAAAAACCGTGGAATAGGGAGATCGTCGGCTAGAATCACAATTCCGGAGTGCGAAATGAGGATTTTTGACCCTGAAAGGACGTCATATGGACTGAGGCAATAAGTTGGCGTTGAGAGCGCCTCTCTGAGTGCCGATTCTGAATTGGGGTCTTATAAGCGATCTGATAACCGAGGCGAAAAGTTATGTCTGTTTGAGCGAAGCAGTGTCCGTATACGAATCGCATCGGCAGCCCGCGACCGCGCTCCCGGAGAGGAATTTGGGCCCCGGACCGAAATCTCCGAATGCGACCATTTACCGACCGGTCGAAGTGCCGATTCGGAGTTGGGGCCTCGCGGGCAGTTCCGACCCCCGGGGCGAATAAATATCCCGCGTCTGACCGGAGGGGTACGGCAGTCGGTGTACTAGTACACATGCTGCGGAAGGAATTTTGGCCCCGAACGGAATTCCACGAAACCATCGACTGTCGCCGTCTCAGAGTGCCGATTCCGATTGTGGTCACATAAGCGATTCTGATGCCCGTGCGAAAGTTCCCAATTCTTTCGCTGAAGGGGTGGAAATAAACCGGGAGGGGGTGACTGTAGCAGCGATGTTCTGGGCACCCATATCCACGACCTGGGGAGAGATCTCGCGGCCGGTTAACACGACTTTCCGATCGCTGTTGTGTAGGATCGGATACTCGGTGATGGCAAAGCTAGAAGGGGGGGGTGAATAGATTTGCAGCGGAAACTTAAGCAATTTAAAAACTACTACTTCGGATTAAAAGACCTACTCAATTAAAACCCCTTTGATCTGATGTAATGTGTGAATAAATTACAGTTAGTGTGTAGATGAAATCCCTATGCATGCATCTAGCGCAATACAATGCAACCACAAATCAAACCACAGTGCACAAGGGATTTTTTAGGTGGTTCGGAGATCACACCACGTGACTCCTACGTCCACCCCCCACACAGTGAGCACCACTACTCAAGAACTGAGTACAACACACACACGAGCACACCGGCTCAACCACACACACACACGCTAGATCAAGTCCACAAAAGATCAGATCCTCTAGCCTTGATCTGACCAACACACCACACACACGTTGTCTGATGCAAACACGCAATCAGAACAACAATCCACACTTCCACAACATCCACGTACTGATCTCAAATCAGTGCACACACACAGATATATGAAAGTAGTGAAAGGAGAAGAGTTTGAGATGAAGAATCAAATCCCGATGTAGATCTCTTCTCGTTGGTCGTCCAGAAGACTCAAGCTTTGTCTTGACAAGTATCAGTTGATGGAAGCTTGAACCACGGACGAACCGGCTTCAACTCCGCTTGGAAGGTTGTTCTTCTTTGTTCTGGGCAGAGAGATGAAGCAGGGCAGCAGGAAGAAAGCCTTGATCTTGACCTTTGCTTAGGGTTTTGGTATGGTGGCTCCTTGCTGCGAAAATAGCCTCATATGATCCATATATAGGTTGTCCAAGCATAGAGAGTCGTGCTAAAAGGAAACACCAAATATAGATCATATCCTGGCCATTAGATCTTCCCAAAACTCCGTCTGTCGACAGCCGACTTGCTGCTGTCGACAGATGCTGACAGGTTTGCAAGAACCGGAAGACTGGGCTTTCTGGAAATAGATTTCTGAGTGTATCTGTCGACAGGCGAAAATCATCTGTCGACAGATGCATCAGATGCACTATCATCTGTTGACAGATGCACTGTCATCTGTTGACAGGTGCACTATTTCAGCAACTTGTCTTGTTCTTTTGCACTTGGATTTTGGGCTTTGTCTTGCATGGAATCTCACCTACATTAAAAGACATAATTAGTGAGATATAATGAACATATAAACATGTGTTTCATTTGCATCCAATTGTCATTCTCATCATGTTTCACACATTCATAACACAACAATTTTGTCTTGTTCATGAAATTTCATCATCAAAAACAAACATACCATTTGTGAACATTTCACATAACATCAATTAGTATTGCTCATCATCAAAAACATTTAAGCACTTGTGTAACCCAACATTCTCCAATATGAGAACCCAACATTCTCCCCCTTTTTGATGATGACAAAATTTCAATTATGCACAATTGATGTTTTCTCCCCCTTTTGGCAACATTCAAAAAGATAATGGGTGCACACAAGTAAAAGAATGAAGCAAAGAATTGTGTGACCACATAACTGAATTGTGAAAGAATTGAGTGGGGAATGAGTGTTCAAATGAGATTGCAAGGTTGAGAATAGGTTGATACCCACTACAAAATGTCATAAACACTAGTATTAAGACACATAAAAATTCTACAATGGTTAAGAGATAATACTCCGGGAATCTCAAGTTATAGCATTTAGAATACATCGTTCAAAACACATGAAAATGAGATAACCCTTTTGAATAAAACCATTGAAGAAAATCATATACCTTAGTGGGTGATGTTCAGTTGGTAAATGAAGGCAATGTCTACATGAACAATTGACAATAGACAACCTATTGCCCTTGATTTAAATCTTGGAGGCTCCACTCTATTTCTAGCATTTGAACAATTTAAGTGGTAATTAGGATCACTTTTACCTTTTGACGTGAAGGTAGACATTGGGATGCCCGTACCCCCAGTTACTCAGTGTGAGTGACCATCATACCATTATGCAGAGATAATGAAAGGACTTTTGACGCGAAGACAGACATTTGTGATGCCCGTGTCCCCGGTTACTCAGTGATACTCATCATTGCTCTGCCTTTGTCCAATTCACATATTTGTTTTTTTTTTAATTTTTGACTTTAGAAAGGTAGCTTTTCTCTTTTTTTTTTTTTTTTTTTTAAGTTGGAAAATCAAGTTCAAAGGGTTATTAAGGTCAAAGGCCAATGCAAAGACATTAAGTTCAAAAACCTTCTTACTTGTCAATCCATATAGGAACATGATCATCCACAAGGGAGTTATTCAAGTGAGTTAGGTTAAAATCATTAGATTTGTTCAATGTTTTCTAGATGATACAACCTAGACTCAATCTCAAAATATTATTTCAAAATCATTGCGATTAACCATATGACTTTGATACTATGTGAGGATGAAAGGTTATAATGAATATTTATACCCAATTCTCCCCTTGCATCAATGATATGAACATACTCATGAAGAAATTATGAAGAAGGATGAAGAATTTACAGAAAATGTGTATCTGTCGACAGCAAGGGAGTGTCTGTCGACAGATGCACTCAGACAGAGCAGTTGGGGTTCTGGGAAATCAGGAATTGAGTAAGCTGTCGACAGAAGGATTTTTGTCTGTCGACAGAAGCACACAGAGTCCAATTTCTTGGTTCTGTGAGGCCATATCTGTCGACAGGCTGTTTGGGGCTGTCGACAGGGGCTTTGAAACTTCAGCTTTAAGGCTTTGAATTGAGAGTGATTTGAACCATAAGATTGAGGATAAGTACACATTGAATATGAAGGGTATCCCTTATGAATTTCACTCACCTAGCCTTAAACTTACTCCCCCATAATGTGTGCATGTGATGAGATAACATTCAAGCAATTCAATCATGATTTAGACATTCATCACAAGCAGTTGCACACAATTTCATGAGCATTCATGAGCATTTTCAAACTTACTCCCCCATAACATATGCATAGAAAATGTATCAAGCAATTCACAACGTTATTAAGCACACAACTAGCCTTATGTATTACATGACTTTTGGTACTTGGCGGAGTATTTTACTCACGCATAATGATAGTTTCCAAACAAGCATAACTTGTTTTTCCACATGTCATCATTTGATATACCAGAGGTCATGTGCACAGTTATGCAAGCAAGATGGCATGATTCCAATTGCTAAGAGGCATTGTCATGTGGGGTAGCATTAAGGCACATTTTGCATTGCTCAGATAAAGGTAAGAATCCATTTCAATTTCAGCAGTTCAAATATGAAGTGATAAGGAGATTTTACCTGAACAGTCTTCAATCATAGTAAAAAAAGTTACCTTTGTTCTCCATCATTTCTTGCCTTGCACAGCCAATGTCATGAATCCATTTCTAATTTTTGGCTGCAAGACATCTCAGCTTGCTGATCAAGCTTGTTTTGGGACCCACACTTGCTTGGGTCCTGCAACGACATTAATGTTAGGATATAACAAAGATTTCAAAATCCAAAGTGATTTGATTTTTGGATTTCTGTTGTTTTGTGCAGTTTTCCTGTTCATAGATACATGAAATTTCTGATCTTTATGAACATGTTTATCCTTGTGTGTATGAACACATGGATTATTATGGAGCTTTGAAGCATGCACAACATCATGATTTTTATGAGAGTGTTGATTTTTCTTCCAGCAGAATTTAGCAAGATGACCAAGTTTATTGCATTTGTAGCAAAGGGTTGAGCATTTACCTGGAGCTTACCATAGTGTGATTGCATTTGCTGGAATCTCTGAGATCCTTTAGAGTACCTTTGATCACCCTTGGGTTGAGAAGAAGGAGGTGGTACCCTTTGGTATCTCTTGGCATGATGTGGAGTTGGAGATTGCCTTGAAGCTTTTTGAGCTGTTGGAGGAGTTGAAACCTTGTACAATCCTGCTTTCTTTTTCACTTCCTTTTTCGGATTTTCATTGTAACAACATTCTTTCTAATTGCTGCATTTTTTTGTTCAATTTTTTTTTGTTTTTGAACATTTTTCTTATTTTTCACAGAAGCAAGACTGTGTTTTTCAATTCATTTTGAATCTTCTGTTTTTCAGCTTTAATGCAACAACTTCTTTTTCTGAAGTCTGAAGCTTGTTTAGCATGACATCACAAACCATTTTTCATTTTGTTCTTTTCATTTTCAAATTGAGCATTTGTTTTCAGATCAACATTTTATTCTTAGAATTGTTCCATTCGTCATTTAATGGTCTGTCATGATACATGCATTCAATCTCTTTTTTCAGATGATTATTTCCTCAATCAATTGGTTGCATTTCTCTTTTTATTGATGATCATGAGCCATGTTGGAGATTTGTTTGATCAATTGATCATTATCAAATTTGAGATTTTCATTATGATCAATCAATTTTTCATTTTGATTTTTCAAATCAGAATTTTCAGATTCCACATGATCATGATCTTCTTTCAACTTAGAAAACTTGATTTCATAGTTTTGACTTCCTTTTCCAATTTTTCATTCTCCATTTTCAATTTTCATTTTCTTCATAGAATGCTTGAGCATTATCAATTCTCATTTCATTCTTATCCAATTTTTCTTTTAGCTTCTTGTTTTGAGTTTTTACCTTTTAAGTTGTTGGACAAGTGCTCATAGCATTCTTTCAA
This sequence comes from Colocasia esculenta, assembly GCA_014218235.1. Classification (NCBI taxonomy): domain Eukaryota; kingdom Viridiplantae; phylum Streptophyta; class Magnoliopsida; order Alismatales; family Araceae; genus Colocasia; species Colocasia esculenta. The sequence goes on along the minus strand of JACBKR010006091.1, from coordinate 9,426 downwards.
TTCATCATAAGATATATCATTTTCTGAATCAGAATTGATATTGAAGCATCAAATGGGTCTGAATTGGATTTACCTGATTCTTGAGAATTTCTTGACATCTTTGACATATGTGATCTCTAGAGTCGTCTGAACGAGAAGAGCCTCTTGAGCTTCCATGAGCCATGTAGCATTTTTCATTGATTTCCCTTCCAGACTTGCATGTTTTCATAGAGGAGACCTGCATTTTATGAACCTTGTCATCAAACTCAATAATCATTGGTCTACTTATGATACTTGAGAACTCAGACATATTTCTGAGTATGTAGTAGATAAATAAACCAACCAAAGTATCAGAAGTTCAGATCAATTATAAACCCGATCAGCAATTAAGACACATAACAGATATGCAAATCACAATCAACAGAAACCTGTCTGATACCAATTGTTAGGATCAGAGCAATAACACATAGATCTGAATCAGTACCGATAGTGCTCATACCAATTGATTAGAACAAAACACGATGAAACGAAAGAACCTCGCTCTGATACCAATTGTTAGGATCGTATATTCGGTATGGCAAAGCTAGAAGGGGGGGTTGAATAGATTTGCAGCGGAAACTTAAGCAATATGAAAATTACTTCGGATTAAAAGATCTACTCAATTAAAACCCCTTTGATCTGATGCAATGTGTGTGAGCAAATAACAGTTAGTGTGTAGACGAAATCCCTATGCATGCATCTAGCGCAATACAGTGAAACCACAAATCAAACCACAGTGCACAAGGGATTTTTTAGGTGGTTCGGAGATCACACCACTGTGACTCCTACGTCCACCCCCCACACAGTGAGGACACACTACTCAAGAACTGAGTACAACACACACACGAGCACACCGGCTCAACCACACACACACACGCTAGATCAAGTCCACAAAAGATCAGATCCTCTAGCCTTGATCTGACCAACACACACACACACACGTTGTCTGATGCAAACACGCAATCAGAACAACAATCCACACTTCCACAACATCCACGTACTGATCTCAATCAGTGCACACACACAGATATATGAAAGTAGTGAAAGGAGAAGAGTTTTGAGATGAAGAATCAAATCCCGATGTAGATCTCTTCTCGTTGGTCGTCCAGAAGACTCCAAGCTTTGTCTTGACAAGTATCAGTTGATGGAGAAGCTTGAACCACGGACGAACCGGCTTCAACTCCGCTTGGAAGGTTGTTCTTCTTTGTTCTGGGCAGAGAGATGAAGCAGGGCAGCAGGAAGAAAGCCTTGATCTTGACCTTTGCTTAGGGTTTTGGTATGGTGGCTCCTTGCTGCGAAAATAGCCTCATATGATCCATATATAGTGGTGTCCAAGCATAGAGAGTCGTGCTAAAAGAAACACCAAAATATAGATCATATCCTGGCCATTAGATCTTCCCAAAACTCCGTCTGTCGACAGCCGACTTGCTGCTGTCGACAGATGCTGACAGGTTTGCAAGAACCGAAGACTGGGCTTTCTGGAAATAGATTTCTGAGTGTATCTGTCGACAGGCGAAAATCATCTGTCGACAGATGCATCAGATGCACTATTCATCTGTTGACAGATGCACTGTCATCTGTTGACAGGTGCACTATTTCAGCAACTTGTCTTGTTCTTTTGCACTTGGATTTTGGGCTTTGTCTTGCATGGAATCTCACCTACATTAAAAGACATAATTAGTGAGATATAATGAACATATAAAACATGTGTTTCATTTGCATCCAATTGTCATTCTCATCATGTTTCACACATTCATAACACAACATTTTGTCTTGTTCATGAAATGTTCATCATCAAAAACAAACATACCATTTGTGAACATTTCACATAACATCAATTAGTATTGCTCATCATCAAAAACATTTAAGCACTTGTTGTAACCCAACATTCTCCAATATGAGAACCCAACACTGTGACTGGGCGGCTCTACGTGTGGGCTCCTCCAGCGATTCGCGAATCGAGGAGTCGCTACCTGCCAAAAAACCTTGGAAGAGGAGATCGTGCGCTAGAACAACAATTTCAGAGTGTGACATGCAGGATTTTCGACCCCGAAAGGACATCTTATGGCCTGAGGCAATGAGGGGGCGTCGAGCGCCTCTTAGGTGCCGATTCCGAATTGGGGTCTTATAAGTGATTTTCCGATAACCGAGCAAAAGTTATGTCTATTGAGCGAAGCAGGTGTCCGTATACGATCGCATTTCGGCAGCCTGCGACCGCGCTCCCGGAGAGGAATTTGCGCCCGACGAAATCTCCGAATGCGACCATTTACCGATCGGGTCGAAGTGCCGATTCTGAACTGGGGACTCGCGGCGGTTCCGACCCCCCGTCGAATAAATATCCGCGTCCGATCTGAGGGTACGGCAGTCGTGTACTAGTACACACGCTCCAGGGGAATTTTGGCCCCGAAACGGAATTCCGTGAAACCAGTGCCTTGTCGACCGTCTCGGAGTGCCGATTCGAATTGTGTTACATAAGCGATTCCGATGCCCGCGGAATGTTATGCCCAATTCTTTCGCTGAAGGGTGGGAATAAACCGGAGGGGGTGACTATATCGGTGATGTTCGTGCACCCATATCCACGACCTGGGAGGAGATCTCGCGTCGAGTTGAACATGAATTCCGATCGTTGTGACTGGGCGGCTCTGCGTGTGGGCTCCGCCAGCGATTCGCGTAATCGAGGGAGTCGCTACTGTGCCAAAAAACCTTGGAATAGGGGAGATCGTCGGCTAAATCGCAATTTTGGAGTGCGAAATGAAGGATTTTCGACCCCGAAACGACGTCTTATGGCCTAAGGTAATAAGGGGGTGTCGAGCGCCTCTGAGTGCCGATTCCGAATTGGGGTCTTATAAGCGATTCCGACAACCGAGCGAAAAATAATGCATGTTTGAGCGAAGCGGTGTCCGTATGAGATCGCATCGGCAGCCTGCGACTGTGCTCCCGGAGTGGAATTTGGGCGCCGGACCGAAAATCTCCGAATGCGACCATTTACAGACTGGGTCGAAGTGCCGATTCTGAGTTGGGGCCTCGCGGCGCGGTTCCGACCCCCGGACTAATAAATATCCGCATCCGACCGGAGGGTACGGCAGTCGGGGTACTAGTACACACACTCCGGGGGGGATTTTGGCCCCGGAACGAAATTCCGGAAACCAGCGCCTTGTCGACCGTCTCGGAGTGCCGATTCCGAATTGTGGTCACATAAGCAATTCCGATGCCCGGCGGAAAGTTATGCCCATTCTTTCGCGCTGAAGGGGTGGGAATAACCGGAGGGGGTGACTATAGCGGCGATGTTCGGGCACCCATATCCACAACCTGGGGAGGAGATCTCGCGTCGAGTTGAAAACGAATTCCGATCGCGTGACTGGGCGGTTTGGTGTGTGGGCTCCGCTAGCGATTCACGTAATCGAGGGAGTCGCTACTGCCAAAAAACCTTGAATAGGGGAGATCGTCGCTAGAATCACAATTTCGGAGTGCGAAACGAAGGATTTTCGACCCCGAAAGGACGTATGATGGCCTGAGGCAATAAGGGGGCGTCGAGCGCCTCTGAGTGCCGATTCCGAATTGGAGTTATAAGTGATTCCGATAACCGAGCGAAACGTTATGTCTGTTTGAGCGAGCAGTGTCCGTATACGATCGCATCAGCAGCCTGCGACCGCGCTCCCGGAGAGGAATTTGGGCGCCGGACCGGAAATCTACGAATGTGACCATTTACCGACCGGGTAGAAGTGCCGATTCTGAACTGGGGACTCGCGGGCGGTTCCGACCCCCGGTCGAATAAATATCCGCATCCGACCGGACGGTACGGCAATCGGTGTACTAGTACACACGCTCCGGTGGAATTTTGGCCCCGAAACGGAATTCCGTAAAACCAGCGCCTTGTCGACCGTCTCGGAGTGTGCGATTCCGAATTGTGGTAAATAAGCGATTCTGATGCCGTGCGGAAAGTTATGCCCAATTCTTTCGCTGAGAGGTGGGGGAATAAACCGGAGGGGTGACTATATCGGCGATGTTCGGGCACCCATATCCACGACCTGGGGAGGAGATCTCGCGTCGAGTTGAACACGACTTCCGATCGCTGTGACTGGGCGGCTCTGCGTGTGGGCTCCGCCAGCGATTCGCGTAATCGAGGGAGTCGATATTGCCAAAAAACCTTGGAATAGGGGAGATCGTCGACTAGAATCACAATTTCGAGTGCGAAACGAAGGATTTTCGACCCCGAAAGGACGTATGATGGCCTGAGGCAATAAGGGGGCGTCGAGCGCCTCTGAGTGCCGATTCCGAATTGGAGTCTTATAAGTGATTCCGATAACCGAGCGAAACGTTATGTCTGTTTGAGCGAGAAGCAGTGTCCGTATACGATCGCATCAGCAGCCTGCGACCGCGCTCCCGGAGAGGTATTTGGGCGCCAACCGGAAATCTACGAATGTGACCATTTACGACCGGGTAGAAGTGCCGATTCTGAACTGGGGACTCGCGGGCGGTTCCGACCCCCGGTCGAATAAATATCCGCATCGACCGGACGGTACGGCAATCGGTGTACTAGTACACACGCTCCGGTGGGAATTTTGGCCCCGAAACGGAATTCCGTAAAACCAGCGCCTTGTCGACCGTCTCGGAGTGCCGATTCCGAATTGTGGTTACATAAGCGATTCTGATGCCCGTGCGGAAAGTTATGCCCAATTCTTTCGCTGAAGAGGTGGGAATAAACCGGAGGGGTGACTATATCGGCGATGTTCGGGCACCCATATCCACGACCTGGGGAGGAGATCTCGCGTCGAGTTGAACACGACTTCCGATCGCTGTGACTGGGCGGCTCTGCGTGTGGGCTCCGCCAGCGATTCGCGTAATCGAGGGAGTCGATATTGCCAAAAAACCTTGGAATAGGGGAGATCGTCGGCTAGAATCGCAATTTTGGAGTGCGAAATGAAGGATTTTCGACCGCGAGATGACGTCTTTGGCTTGAAGCATAAGGGGTGTCGAGCGCCTCTTGAGTGCCGATTCTGAATTGGGGTCTTATAAGCGATTCCGACAACCGAGCAAAAAGTTATGCATGTTTGAGCGAAGCTGTGTCCGTATGCGATCGCATCGGAGCCTGCGACCGTGCTCCCGGAGAGGAATTTGGGCGCCGGACCGGAATCTTCGAATGCGACCATTTACCGACTGGGTCGAAGTGACGATTCTGAGTTGGGTCCTCGCGGGCGGTTCCGACCCCCGGACGAAAATATCCGCGTCCGACCGGAGAGTACGGCAGTCGGGGTACTAGTACACACGCTCTGAGGGGGATTTTGGCCCCGGAACGGAATTCCGCGAAACCAGCGCCTTGTCGACCGTCTCGGAGTGCCGATTCCGAATTGTGGTCACATAAGCGATTCCGATGCCCATGCGGAGGAAGTTATGCCCAATTCTTTCGCTGAAGGGGTGGGACTAAACCGGAGGGGGTACTTATAGCGGCGATGTTCGGGCACCCATATCCACGACCTGGGGAGGAGATCTCACGTCGAGTTGAACACGACTTCCGATCGCTATGACTGGGCGGCTCGGCGTGTGGGCTCCGCCAGTTATTCACATAATCGAGGGAGTCGCTACTGCCAAAAAACCTTGGAATAAGGAAGATCGTCGCTAGAATCACAATTTCGGAGTGCGAAACGAATGATTTTCGACCCCGAAAGGACGTCTGATGGCCTGAGGCAATAAGGGGGTGTCGAGCGCTCTGAGTGCCGATTCCGAATTGAGGTCTTATAAGTGATTCCGATATCCGAGCGAAAAGTTATGTCTGTTTGAGCAAAGCAGTGTCCGTATACGATCGCATCGGCAGCCTCGACCGCGCTCCCGCCCGGAGAGGAATTTGGGCGCCGGACCGGAAATCTCCGAATGCGACCATTTACTGACCGGTCGAAGTGCTGATTCTGAACTGGGGACTCGCAGGAGTTCCGACCCCCGGTCGAATAAATACCGCGTCGACCGGAGGGTACGGCAGTCGGTGTACTAGTACACACGCTCCGGGGGGATTTTGGCCCAGAACGGAATTCCGTGAAACCAGCGCCTTGTCACCGTCTCGGAGTGCCGATTCTGAATTGTGGTTACATAAGCGATTCCGATGCCCGTGCGGAAAGTTATGCCCAATTCTTTCGCTAACGGGGTGGGAATGAACCGGAGGGGGTGACTAATCGGCGATGTTCGGTTCACCCATATCCACCACCTGGGGAGGAGATCTCGCGTCGAGTTGAACACGACTTCCGATCGCTGTGATTGGGCGGCTTCTGTGTGTGGGCTCCGCCAGCGATTCGCGTAATCGAGGGAGTCGCTACTACTGCCAAAAACCCTTGGAATGGGGAGATCGTCGGTTAGAATCGCAATTTTTGCGTGCGAAATGAAGGATTTTCGACCCCGAAACGACGTCTTATGGCCTTAGGCAATAATGAGGTGTCGAGCGCCTCTGAGTGCCGATTCCGAATTGGGGTCTTATAAGCGATTCCGATAACCGAGGGAAAAGTTATGCCTGTTTGAGCGAAGCGGTGTCGGTATGCGATCGCATCGGCAGCCTGCGACCGCGCTCCCGGAGAGGAATTTGGGAGCCGGACCGGAAATCTCCGAATGCGACCATTTACCGACCGGGTCGAAGTGCCGATTCTGAGTTGGGGCCTCGCGGGCAGTTCCGACCCCCGGGCGAATAAATATCCGCGTCTGACCGGAGGGTACGGCAGTCGGTGTACTAGTACACATGCTGCGGGGTGAATTTTGGCCCCGGAACGGAATTCCACAAAACCATCGACTTGTCGACCGTCTCGGACTGCCGATTCCGAATTGTGGTCACATAAGCGATTCTGATGCCCGCGCGGAAAGTTATGCCCAATTCTTTCGCTGAAGGGGTGGGAATAAACTGGAGGGGGTGACTGTAGCGGCGATGTTCGGGCACCCATTCCACGACCTTGGGAGGAGATCTCGCGTCGAGTTGAACACGGCTTCCGATCGCTGTGACTGGGCGGCTCTGCGTGTGGGCTCCGCCAGCGATTCGCGTAATCGATGGGAGCTACTGCTCAAACTGCCAAAAATGGGAATAGGGGATATCGTCGGCTAGAATCGCAATTTTGGAGTGCGAAATGAAGGAGTTTCGACCCCGAAATGACGTCTTACGGCCTGAGGCAATAGGGGGTGTCGAGGGCCTCTGAGTGTCGATTCCGAATTGGGGTCTTATAAGCGATTCGACAACCGAGCGAAAAGTTATGCATGTTTGAGCGAAGCGGTGTCCGTATGCGATCGCATCGGCAGCCTGCTGCCATGCTCCCGGAGAGGAATTTGGGCGCCGGACCGGAAATCACCGATTGCGACCATTTACCGACTGGGTCGAAGTGCCGATTCTGAGTTGGGGCCTCGCGGGCGGTTCCGACCCCCGGACGAATAAATATCCGCGTCCGACCGGAGGGTACGGCAGTCGGGGTACTAGTACACACGCTCCGGGGGGGATTTTGGCCCCGGAACGGAATTCTGCGAAACCAGCGCCTTGTCGACCCTCTCGGATTGCCGATTCCGATTGTTGTCACATAAGCGATTCCGATGCCCGTGCGAAAAGTTATGCCCAATTCTTTCGCTGAACGGGTGGGAATAAACCGGAGGGGTGACTATATCGGTGATGTTCGGGGGCACCCATATCCACGACCTGGGGAGGAGATCTCGCGTCGAGTTGAACACGACTTCCGATCGCTGTGAATGGGGCGGCTCTGCGTGTGGGCTCCGCCAGCGATTCGCGTAATCGAGGGAGTCGCTACTCTGCCAAAAAACCTTGGAATAGGGGAGATCGTCGGCTAGAATTCGCAATTTTGGAGTGCGAAATGAAGAGTTTTCGACCCCGAAACGACGTCCTTATGGCCTGAGAAATAAGGGGGTGTCGAGCGCCTCTGAGTGCCGATTCCGAATTGGGGTCTTATAAGCGATTCGACAACCGAGTGAAACGTTATGCATGTTTGAGCAAAGCGGTGTCCGTATGCGATCGCATCGGCAGCCTGCGACCGTGCTCCCGGAGAGAAATTTGGGCGCCGGACCGGAAATCTCCGAATACGACCATTTATCGACTGGGTCGAAGTGCCGATTCTGAGTTGTGGCCTCGCGGGCGGTTCCGACCCCCGGACGATAAATCTCCGCGTCCGACCGGAGGTACGGCAGTCGGGGTACTAGTAACCACGCTCCGGGGGGATTTTGGCCCCGGAATGGAATTCCGCAAACCAGCGCCCTGTCGACCGTCTCGGAGTGCTGATGTCCGAATTGTGGTCACATAAGCGATTCTGATGCCCGCCGAAGTTATGCCAATTCTTTCGCTGAAGGGGTGGGGAATAAACCGGGGGGTGACTGTAGCAGCGATGTTCGGGCACCCATATCCAACGACCTGGGGAGGAATCTCGCGTCGAGTTGAACACTACTTCCGATCGCTGTGACTGGGCGGCTCGGCTTGTGGGCTTCCGCCAGCGATCACGTAATCGAGGGAGTCGCTACTGCCAAAAAACCTTGGAATAGGGGAGATCGTCGTCTAGAATCGCAATTTCGGAGTGCGAAACGAAGGATTTTCGACCCCGAAAGGACATCTTATGGCCTGAGGCAATACGAAGCATCGAGCGCCTCTGATGCCGATTCCGAATTGGGGTCTTATAAGTGATTCCGATAACCGAGCGAAATGTTATGTCTGTTTGAGCGAAGCAGTGTCCGTATATGATCGCATCGATCGGCAGCCTGCGACCGCGCTCCCGGAGAGGAATTTGGCCGCCCGACCGGAAATCTCCGAATGCGACCATTTACCGATCGGGTCGAACTGCTGAATCTGAACTGGGGACTCGCGGACGGTTTCGACCCTCGGTCGAATAAATATCCACTCCGACCTGAGGGCACCGCAGTCGTGTACTAATACACACGCTGCGGGGGGGGGGGGGGGGGGAGGGAACTTTGCCCCCGGACGGAATTCCGCGAAACCAGCGCCTCGTCGACCGTCTCGGATTGCCGATTCCGAATTGTTGTCACATACAGCGTTTCCGATCCCGTGCGGAATGTTATGCCCATTCTTTCGCTGAAGGCGTGGGAATAAACCGGAGGGGTTGACTATATCGGCGAGGTTGGGCAACCTATCCACGACCTGGGGAGGAGATCTCCCGTCGAGTTGAACACTACTTCCGATCGCCGTGACTGGGCGGCTCCGCGTTGTGGGCTCCGTCAGTGATTCGCGTAATCGAGGGAGGTCGCTACTGCCAAAAAACCTTGGAATAGGGGAGATCGTCGGCTAGACCGCAATTTCGGAGTGCGAAATGAAGGATTTTCGACCCCGAAACGACGTCTTATGGCCGGAGGCCATAATGAGGCGTCAAGCGCCTCTGTGTGCCGATTCTGAATTGGGGTCTTATAAGCGATTCCGATGACCGAGCGTAAGGT
>JACBKR010006090.1:0-14633 GCA_014218235.1 Colocasia esculenta | reverse complement strand
AACGCTTCCTCTCATCACCACACACTACTGCAATGCCGGAAAAAAAACACGATCCAACGCATGGATCAGCCAAACCACCCTAAAACTCGGCAGAAAGGAAAACCTCCCCAGAACCACGATTCCACGCAAACCACACGCAACAGGCATGGAATAACACACAAGGGAGCTAAGGGTTTACGTCCCTACCTCAGAAACGCATTAAAACCCCCACAAACCTCGAATCGCGCTGATCCCCCAGGAGCTTCCCGCGAGAACCGCCATCCAATCCACCACTTCCCGCCCGATCCGCCACCGCCACACGCACCACGATCTCCCCACGTGCCCCTGTCGTCCGTCGGAAGTGGTGGAGAAGAGGAAAAGTGAAGGTGAAGGGAAGGAGAGAGGAGAGAAAGAGGAAGAATGGGGCTCGGGTTGCCCCCTAAAAACATAGTCCAGATAGTTGACGTCAACCTCCTCTGCCGCCAACTGAACCGCCAAACTCTTAACGTCCACATCGAATGCTGCCAAGTTCGAAAAGCCCGGAACTCTAAGCCAACGACAACAACGATGGACGCCAAAAACCTGACAACGACAACCTCCTTGCCGCCTACACACAGTCGACGTCGACCACCTGGACGTCAACTGACTATTGATGTTAGCACATCTAGACGTCAATAGGCACAGCTCCTTAAGCAGCCCGATAAGATTCCAATAAGACCCGAGACCTTACAACCTCCCCCCCTTAAAAGAATTTCTCCCCCGAAATTCTAACAACACAAGGGGAAAAGCAAACACCATAGAGGTACAAAAACTAGACGTGCATCTCATCCTCCCGCTCCGGTTGACACGCGATCTGAGCATTGCTGCTAAACACAAAACCATGGGACTGCCTTGTTCCTCAACCTCAAAACTCGGCAATCCACACGGAATAGCGGAACTCGGTCACTGCCAACCCCAGTGTCATCACTGACACCCTGCACCTGAGAGAACACGCGATATAGCAAAAACAGTACCTCCACAACAATGACACATGGAACGCACCATGGTCAACAATCAACACTGGCAGAAAACAAAGCCTCTAACTTAGAAGCTAAATCACTTCCATAGCCTACTGGACTAACTCCAGTCCAGAGACGACTCGATCATCTACCTTTACACAGATTAGAGGAGAACATCACGGTCGTCCGCACAGGGTCTCAATCACCTGACACATACCAGCAGGAGCCACCACAACTGGCAACGCACGCAGTTGCACGCTCCAAACCGTAGGTCGGGTAACTCTCCTTGTGGGGCCTAGCTGACGCGACGTGCAAGACACCAACCTGCAACGCTGCATCAGAACAGCTCCAAGCTAGCACCGAAAGAACAACGCAAAACTCAAAACTCTTCGAACCTGATCACTACACCAGGTTTGGCGCAAACGTAAGCAGTCGCTTCAACTCTATGAAGTTCTGCTCACATTGCACTGACCAACCTAAAGGCAGGAAGACGCTAGTGGAAAACACACACTACCGCCACCAACAGACCTCGCTGTTGGGACCCACTAAACGATAATCCACTATGTCGCCAACAAAACCCGACAGAGGGCGCAAACGCCGATAACAACACGAAAAAAACACCCGAGAGTCAAACGTAACACTCAGGAACCCAGCTTCACGCTACTAGCCATAGCTAGTACTGGTCATCAGCACAACCGAGAAGTCACGCACAATCGGAAAACCATTGAGGAGTTGGCAGCACACCTACACGCGCACACCAAGTTCAGCGCGGTTACCAACGTGCCAACTTCAAAAAAAAAGACGCATAACTACACAGGGACCAAAACAACCACAGAGGTCGAAAACAACACATCGACCTCAGAGGGACCCAAAGCAAAGCAGGGTACTAGATCTGGAGACACTCGCTCCGAAGAGAGAGAAAAACCCAGACACAGGCCATAACCCAAGCCAAGCGTACCACCGATAGAGCTACCTAGACAAGGCAAAGGTGTAAAACAATGCACGAAACTTACGATCGAGGCACGCGACACAACACATGGTGCCATCACAAACACCAGGAGCTACCCAAGGCATAACACATGCACCCAGGCTTCAGACCGCACATAAACAAAACCCACTCGAACATAAGCTCATGGTGCTACCACAAGCACCAACACTAGGCCAAGTGCAACACGATGCACCAGCGGCCAAAACAACGCCACGGCTAATAGGGAAGACTCTCCACAAGAGGCCTGCCAGAAGCCAGACACACCAAAAACCACAGCCTATAAGGGCACAACAGGCCGCACCGGCCCCAACCTTTAAGGCACAAAAACAAAAGCATAAAAAAGAAATGCTCATGGTGCTGCACACGCAATAGCACCCAGAGCCCAAAACAATATAGGACTCACCGAATGGGACTCCTCACCAGAGACCCACAAGGAAAACGCACAAAAGGCCAACATCTGGAGCACAACAACCACGTCGGCTCCAAAAGGCACGCAAAAACATGGAGCACCGACTCTGCCGCACAGGGAGCGAAAACCATAACAACTTCCTGGCGCACAAGAGTAAGATGCACCACCTCCATAGCACCCGATAGAGAGGCCAAACACAGAAAAGATGGTATGCAAAAGGCCTTCAAGGCACGAGCCGAGGCGCACACCAAAATAATTCTTGCACGGGTCACCTAGCAAGAATATGCACGACAGAACCGAACACTGCGACGTCACGACAACCAACCAAGTCGTGACACGCACACACGACTCTCGCAGACACCAACGGAGTCGAACACAAGGCAGAAACAACTCTCGACACACTTACCGAGGCCACGCAACTACCAAAAATGGCTCAAGAAAACGACAGCACAAGGGGAGCAACCAGCTCAACCTCAAAACAACTCAGGGGAAGATAACTCCACCATAGGGTCGCCACAATGTGCACCCTCGCAATACCACACCACAGTGGAGCATCACCACATCGAGCGACACACAAAACAAAGGAAGGAGATATGTAACATAACGAGTCTCTTCCATACGCAAACGGAAAAAACCGCGACGCAAGACTGATGCTTCCATAAGAAGCACAACCAGCCAAACATCCACTACACTCACCAGACCACCATCTGGGAGAGCACGCCGGGCACGGGAAACAAAACACACCATCCGAGCCACGGGGACACACAAAGTCCCACTGGCGTAACCGAGACACTCGAAACAACAGTAAGACAACCTGGCCAACACAACAGCCAGATGCACCACCAAGGGCACCACACTTCGACCGGAAACACCCAGGCAGACTGTAACACAAACAGTCCAACCGAAAACAACGACAGCTCATCTTTACACCCTCCCGGAACCTCCGAGGTGCCGGTACGCCACAGTGCAGAGCAACCAACTCAGCCATCGCTCGAGAAAACGGTCCGGCCAAAACTCTAATGGCACGAAAACCCATTATGCACGTCCTGCGATCCAGGCCGAGTCTGTAGTGGTGGCGGGGCATCTCCAGCTCCTACTGATGGTGCCTACACTGCCACACCTCCCCAACATGACGTCGCCTAGAGCAAGACAACCACACAGAACATCCACATGCACGATACACAAAACAACTCCGGTTTGCTTGCTGCTAATGTACTCTTCATGCTCTGAGTTATCCAGAACATTTCCTATATGTCTCGCCAGACCAGGCTCTGATACCAACTGTAACGACCCAAGATCCGAATTACCAGTAACCAACCAGTAACCCGAATCCTGACCCGCTAACCCATGAGCCTAAACTCGGAAGGGTAAGAAAGGAGTGCCTGAGGAGAACATATAAGCAAATGTACACGTAACAAATTAAAACAATTCAAACTAGAACAATAACTCAAAGTCAACACTAGAAGAAACAGTACAAAGGCAAGTACTACTCACAACAGCCAAGCAGGACCAGCACAGAGAGACAAGGCTTTTCCGCCCACGAGAGCTGACCACGAACAACTTGAAGGGGAAGGGAGTGAGTCTCAAGAAGAGACCCAGCAGGGCAACTAACCCCCACCGGCAACAACACTACTAAACGGTGCTAGAAGGAAAGCACAGTAAGTAAACAAGCACACCCTGTACAGCACACAGGAACCAGTGGCGTAGTACACAACTCCCTCAAGAGCGCAATGAGAAAACTAAATCTCGCAGGCTCGACAGCACTACAAGCACAGCACAGACACAAGCTCACACTCAAGAGCTCACACAAACTCACAAGTAAGACTTAGCTAAGGGTGTACGGCCGGGTGCCCCCTGGCCACAGAGTCTACTCCCCTTAGCCCGTGTGCACACTACAGACGCTCTCTCGCACGTCTGGTCCATGACTGGCTTTCCCCCACGCCTGACCCTAGCGGTAGAGAAGGGGCTCCATGGAGACCGGCTCAAAACCACTACAAGGAGTACGCATAGAACAGAGACGCTCTCTACGTCCTGGCTCACCGGCGGAGGACCCCCACACACCAGTCCTCTAGACGGAGCGTTGCTCCACATCCAGGTAACACAACAGAAATAGGAGCACGGTAAACTCAATGCAAGTACGGACGGAAACACTCTCGACGTCCGAAACACCGTACAACAGACGGACACCACGTGTCAACGTCTCAACACAGTCAACACAACGCGAGCACAGGCAGAGATACTCTCTACGCCTGGCAGACTATGCTAACAGGCGGACACCGCATGTCAACACCTCAAATCACGGAAAAGGAAACACAGCTTGCTGGGAACTCACCTGCAGTTAGACGGCAGCATCGATTGCCGCTAACCAGGAAGTAAACGACAGCATCACATGTCGCCAAGCACAAGGTCAACGACAGCATAGACTGTCGCTAACTATAGGTCAACAGCAACGCCTGGACGTCTAAAAGAAGTAGACGGTCACATGTTGGTCGTTTACCTAAACTCAGTGGCACAGATCTTGCCGTTTATATCCTACCTGAAGATCCTGACGGTAACAACTTGCCGTCCAGATCATCCCTGAAGAGTAACGGCAAGAAATCACGCCGTTTATCTCTTCCCTGAAGAGCTCACGTCAACACCCCTTGACGTTGACTTCTTCAGCATCTAGCAGCTGAAGCAGCCACAAGCCAATCCCCTAAGAGCAACCCAACCCTCAAAAAAACGATGCGATGAAGAGGGAACGCTTCCTCTCATCACACACACTACTGCAATGCCGGAAAAAAAACACCGATCCAACGCATGGACGGCCAAACCACCCCTAAAACTCGGCAGAAAGGAAAACCTCCCCAGAACCATGATTCCACGCAAACCACACGCAACAGGCATGGAATAACACACAAGGGAGCTAAGGGTTTACGTCCCTACCTTAGAAACGCATTAAAACCCCCACAAACCTCGAATCGCGCTGATCCCCAGGAGCTTCCCCGTGAGAACTGCCATCCAATCCGCCGCTTCCCGCCCGATCCGCCACCGCACGCGCGCACCACGATCTCCCCACGTGCCCCTGTCGGCCGTCGGAAGTGGTGAGAAGAGAAAAGGTGAAGGTGAAGGGAAGGAGAGAGGAGAGAAAGAGGAAGAATGGGGCTCGGGTTGCCCCCTAAAAACATAGGCCGGACAATTGACGTCAACCTCCTCTGCCGCAACTGAACCGCCAAACTTTAACGTCCACATCGAATGCCGCCAAGTTCGAAAAGCCCGGAACTCTAAGCCAACGACAACAACGAGGATGCCTAGAACCTGCCAACGACAACCTCCTTGCCGCCTACACACAGTCGACGTCGACCACCTGGACGTCAACTGACTGTTGATGTCAGCACATCTAGACGTCAGCAGGCACAGCTCCTTAAGCAGACCCGATAAGATTCCAATAAGACCCGCAACTGGTGCGCATTTCTAAGGATGCCAGCACATGTCCAAGATGTGACTATGAGTAGAAGTGAACCTACAAACATTAAATGCAAGGCAGACATTTAGACTCTATAAGTCTTTGGTCAGATGGCCCTTACCTCTTTTGCCTTCTGTCCATATTTCCTGCTAATAGCTAGAATTAATAGAAAGATCTTTTTCTTTCTTGCAGGAAGGAAGAGATCCTATGAGACAAACAAAAACATCTTTAGTCAGAGAAATAATAAAATACATTTGAAATTTCATTTGGGCACCAAAGATATTTTGAAAGGTTTGAAATGTAGAGGCAATCGATGTTTAAGTTAAAAGACAATCGATGTAAAACAACTGTAAACGTGTATGAAGGCAATCGATGTTGCTCAAAAGCAATCGATGTTTAAGACAATTGATGTCTTTAAAGACAATCGATGTTTTAAGATAATCGATATAAGCAATCGATGTTGAAGCAATCGATGTTTCAATGTAATTGATGTTTCAATGTAATTGTTTAAGTGTTTTAATAATCGATATTTCAATGTGTAAGACTCGGCCCTCTTGGGCCCTTAGCCCTGTCCTCTTGGTCGCGACGGAACCCTTGGTTGCGACATTGTCGTGCCAGAGGAGCCGATCACGACATGCTTTGGTCACGGCACACCTAGCTGTCGCGTTCTGATTGCGACGGGGTGGGAATTGCATTCTTGTCGCGGTGTCTGAAGGTGATGCAACTCTGGTTCTGACCACTGTCCTTTCTATTAGAACAGCCTTGTCGGGTGTCAGGCGCGTACAGCATTGACGCGACCTGGCAAGCCGTCGCATTATGGTTTTCTCGATCTTCGAGGTTTGACCGCTTTGGTGTCGAGCCGGGATTGTTGCAAGTATGGTAGGTGTATTTAGTAGTGTACATTGTAATTCTATATTCTCATGAATAACATGCATGTATTTTTATGATATTTAGGTGAGAATAGGCAATTAGCTAAATTGTGCATATTGTGTATATTAAGAATCCCATGCATATAGTACTTAAGTAATGTTGTGCAGTTTAATCTAATTACGGTGCGCATGTTGTATCTATCTATTTCATGCATAATGTACATAAGTGTGTTACATCCGTGAGTGTATACTATATTATGTCAAATCAAGTGTGTGCATGCAAGAACTATTTTGTTGAATAGATTATTCCTAGCTAACATAATTTCATATTGCCTCCTAATGATTGTGAAGCCCTCGCAATTCTTGTCATTTTATTTTGCCGCGTGTTGAGTCACACTTATGTAAACATCATGTACGCATAGGTAGATATCTACGTACATATTATCTTAGTGTACTTATGTATGCATGTGTATATCTAGGTATAATATTGTTGATTTCATGGTGTAGTAATATGCATGTTTATACCTTATACATTGTATGTATATACATAGTGTAAATACAGTTCTTTGCATGGTTTTGGTGTTCTGGCCGATAGCATCTTGGCGTCAACATGAGTGGACGTTTATGATAAGTAAACGTCCAATCAATGGACGTCATTGTATGTAGACGGCCATCTGTGGACGTCTATTTCCCTAATTTTTTGGCACTGCAGAACGCAGAGAGCATGGATTGGGCTAGCTCTCTGATTGGGGAGATGTCACCTACGTCTCTCCCATGACTGTGCGCCAAGACCCTATGCTCAGCATTAAAACTACCTTCCCTAGTGACTAGAAGAGCCCTCTGGCTCTTGCAAAGTGAAACCTTAGTTGGAGGGGAGCATGAGAGAAAACCTGACTTCGGGAGCTCAGATCCGATGATTGAAGGCATCTTCTGGAGATCTACCACGACAAGGAGGAAGTCCAGCATAGGAAAAGACTTCCCCGGCGCTGGATGCGGCCTACAACCCCCTAGAACCGGAGCAAAGGCGTTTTGGAGGCTTCTGGCACTGCCCAAGGAGAGCTTCTTTCGCCATTTTGATCCGTTTGGAGATTTTTCTAAAGGCAAGTAACCCTAGATCTTAAGCTTATGCATGTCCCCTAAGTCCTAGGTATTTTTGTGGGTTTTAATTCGTGTCGTGGAGCCCTACATTCCCCTTTCTTTCAAGCTCGCGGTCTGTGTTTTTACACAGACAGGAACTTGACGGCAAGATCCCTTGCATCAATATCTTGTGTTGACGGCATGCGATGCTGCCGTCAACCTCTGTGAACGGCCAGCCCTTGCGGTTTAGTTCTTTAGGACAGAACAATGAACTGTTCTTTCCTATATGATTAATTTCTGGACTTCTTCGCATGAGGATATAGTGTAATTTTTTATGTTATGTAAATTAGTTAAAGAATGTGTTGTGAGATTTTTAGGTTTTTCTGTAATTAGTATGGATTGTTAGAATTATGTTAAATACATGTTTGATATGCTCTTTAATGTGGTAGCTTTCTGATTACCTGATCTATGTTGTATTAAGTGCCACATAATTTGTGGAGGATGTGTCTACGCCTCAGTCCATGTCTTGAAAATTTGGAATTTCCCATGACCATGCAAATATACTGAAATTTATGTATTGAAATAGAGAATACAGTAGGTTATGTTAAAAATCTCAGAAATTGTATGACGCAAGATAATTTTTGGGAAAATTTCTATGGTAATGAACGTTAGACACAGGTTTGTGAAATGTTAAATTCGATCCTAGCATTTGAGTCCATGTTAAACTGATTTATGAATAGCCTGTAAATGAGGTTTTATTTTCTATAAATCCTGCATAGCTCAAAAAAATATGAACAATTTGAATGTATGATCTGAAACCTTCAACAAGTCTGTGGTTAAATTCTCATATGATTTGGGGAATAGAAAGGAATATTCATGTAAATTTCACATGAAAATAGAAATTAAAGTGTGTCCATTGAGAGGATTTACTTGCTGATTGATCTCAGTATGATTGGGATAATTTTTCTGAGTGTTTAAATCCTGTTAACAGTAGTATCAGTTAGGGTTAACTGAGACATGTGGAATTTATGGATATAACATATAAAATGATTCAACAGAATAAGTAAAACATGTGAAAATGTGTGAAACTGCGATAAAGTGAATGTAATGTGTAATAATTGGGCCGAAAATGACACGGCTACCCTAGAGGCTTCGAGAAGCTTGACATAGAAAAGTTCCTATGGAAAGCTCTATGTGTGAAAAGTTCGTCCTAAAGGCATTAGGAAATCCTGGAGGTGGACAAGTACCACTGGATAGGGTGGAGAGGGCTTCTCCCGGTCTGCGCAGTTACCAAGATTCACCACTGTATTGCCTAGGTGGTGGGTATGTGATTATGAGTTGTGTTTTGTGTATGTGTTATGAGATGTGATGAAGTGTTATGCGATGAGTTATGAGAATGAGATATTGTTAGTGTCCTCTACTGGTAGTTAGGGACTATGTGTCATGGCAATTTGTTTAAGTAATGAAATATGAATAAAGTGTGAAATGATATGTGAATGTGGCACATGGTGAGTGCAAATGATATGATATGTGATAAGCGAGAAAACAGAGTAAATGATATGATAATTATGTGAAATGAGATGTGAGGGAGAGTTAATGCAAATGAGAATGGGCTTGCATGTGAAAACTAGTTTATTAGCATGCTATGTTTATGTTTTCCATATGTTAATATCTCAATTGAAATGCCATGCTTAGTATCATATCATGTAGTTTACAATTGTCATGTAATGGTGTATTGAGTAAACTTAGACAACCATGTTATTTATGCAACACAAAATATGAACATGTAGACTTGTCGAAGGGATAAGATAATATGTGAATAATTATAGATCCATGTAATTGAATGTAATGCATATAAGAACAGCAAGTAAAGTGTGATTATGTACATGGTAAATGCATGAATAATATTGGATTCCATGCTAGTTGAAATGCTCATTAGTATAAAGTTTCATACTTAAGTGCTTATTGTGGCTAAATGGTTTTACCATGTTTTAACCTTCAATTCATGCTATAAAATGTGAAGCTATGTGCATGTGGTTTTATTATGTTAAAAAAAAAGTAAAAATGTACAATTAATACGAAAAGTGCATGTGAAAAGAAAATAGTCATCATGCTAGCTTGTTCTTTTCCTTATGCTCAATTTTATGCTTTAGTGGTAGAGATATCTGGAATGAAATAAATGTGGGGAGAATCCTGCTACATGTTAGGGTATGAAATATGTACATGTGGTATAATGTAATGCTCATGATTTAGAATAGAAATATGATAGACTAAAGCATGCTATGTGAATAAATATGTGTTGCTAGTTAAGAGTAAGGACCATGTGTACCCTTGTGATTTGATGATAGTGTGCATCTCTTAATGTTAATGGCTTAGTGCGAGTGTGACATGTTTAAGTTTAAGTCTTTGGTTGCTTGCTGAGTCTTGGACTCACTCTTGGTTCGACATACAGGTTGACAGGTAACTGTACTAGAAGGAAGCTTAGTAAGGATCGCCATTTAGAAGACTATTTTGTGGAGCTGCTACTAGTTGTAGTTTTCTTTTCTCATAGTATGAAAAGAAATTGTATGGACAAATATTGAGACAATGTAGTTCTTTTATCTTGTATTAATGTGGACATTGTCTTTCTATTTCGCTATTTAGATTGTGGAATGTGTGTTGGTGAGGATTAAAAGTTGAGTTATTTATTTATTCGCTGTACTCTATTGCTATCCAGGTACATATCAACCTATCGACTAGTGTTGGGTACATGTCCCACTGTGACGACGCCCTTTATACCGATGGGGATTGGTATAATCGTACGGTATGAAGAGGGTCGCACATTTCCCATGCTCCCCTCCCCTTGGGAAGGGGTGGTCCTTGGGAGGACTGTACGGGGACCCCTCTCACTGAGGTCGTGATCGGCCAAAGGGTCGCATGATGTCGTGCTTATGCTGACCGTGACTGCATTGGCTGTTGCGGCGGGCATGGCGCCGCGACACCCTGGGGCGTCGCGACATGGTCGCGACTGACCTTGGGCGTCGCGACAGTGTCGCGATGGCCATGGGCATCGCGACAGTATCAGATGCAGTTAAGTACTTACGGAGTTCCATTTTCCGTGGAGTCTTTGCCGTTTTCTAGTTCTTTCTGTACCCGTGGCACCAGTGCTAGTTCTGTTTTCCATTAAGTCATTTGCAGAGCTCTCTTGGTTGTTCTGGGACGTCGAGGCCGTTTTGGAGTCTTCCCGATACAGGCCAGTCAGTCCTTCTTCTCACTGCCTTGCTCTTTGGGGCCCCGGAATCACTTAGAGTGGCCAGGCATGGGACCGTAATCTGGCCAAGCTACGGCGGTTACTGTTGTGTTACTTATGTTCCTGCCGCCACTCTGACGAGACTTGGAGGTTTGGACCTGGGTCGAGGGTAAGACGTCAGTGGACGCTCCTAACTGGTTGACTAGTGGTAGTGGTTTCCATAGCTACTATCGCTTGTCTAGGTGGGGTTCGCCCTGACTGTGTTTACAGCCGTGTGGTGGTCACGACGTGCAGGTTGTATAGAGTTTCTGACCACGGTGTCCTTCCGTATCGTCGCTAGTTAGTTAGCTTTGCTTCCGCACTTTCTTGAGTAGAGTAGAATATATATAGACTACTGTCATTTAAATTGTTTATTTATATATTTCTCTTTCCCGCCTGTTAGAGCCAGTAGGAGACTGGTAGTTCCTACTGAGCTTCTGTTGTGAAGCTCATCCCTTCTTTTTCCAGGTGAGACTTCTCAGCAGCGGCCGGGTGTGCATCGGGCGGAGGAGATGGGGCGGCAGTCGTCGTCCCCGTAGCTAGCAGTGGTACCCCTCTTAGTTGTACTTCACCCTCGGGGTATGCCCTTAAGGGCTCTGTTCTTCCCTTTTTTACTTGTACTCATTGTGTTAGGACTGTACCTAGAGTAATACGCTGCGGTATCACACTTCTTTCTGTTTCCGCTTGTAACATCCTGGGTTTCCGGCTTCCCGTTTATTGTGTTGGATGATTGGCCACTAACGCGTCCGGCTTGGGTGACATGTTAGTGTCGCGTCGGAGGTGCTCGATGCGACAGTCATTCGGGTTGCGACCACCTTGTGCGTCACGTTCCTGTCGCGCCCAGTCAACGGGTCATGACAGGATTCTACTTTTTGATCGTCTGACGCCTGTCAGGGTGGCAGGCGGGTCAGAGCGACTTGTCAGGTTGTTGTGGCATCCTAGAGGGATGCGTTCTGATCGCGGTGTGGGCGGCCGTCGCGTTAAGGTTGTTGACGCGATGCCCCGCCCCGTCGCATCTTGGGGGCCGAAGTCTTAAAGCCTTGGCTGGCGCCCCTTTTCCCCTTGGCTCTTTCTCCTTTTTTCCCTCCTCTCCGAGGGAGGATGCTTTTCCCCCTCTCTTCCTCCGGTAGTTGGAGCTTGGCGGAGAGGCGGCGGCTTTTGGCGGAGCTGGAGTGGCGTCGTGACGAGGAGGTGGCGGCCGTGGTGTCGTGAAGGCCCTGTGGGTTCGGTTCTCCTTTTCCAGTAGGGATTTCTTGTACCCTTTCCAATCCGGGTGATTGGGAGCCCTCTTGGTTGATTGCATGCTTTTACAGCTTTCCCCATGCTCCTCCCCGTTGTGGTGCTTGTTGTAGGGTGTGGGCGACCCTGGGATGTAGTATCCCGGCGGTCTGCCTCCCGACTGATGTCACGACCGCCGTGCACGTTGCGACATCAGAGGAGGCGTTGCCTCGGTCGGGCGCGACCTTATTGTGGCTCAGTTGGATGTCACGATAAGAGTCGTGTCGCGACCTGGTTTCCTGTCGTGACAAGCTTGTTGTCGCGATGCGCTTACCTGTCGCAACAGGGTACTTGTCGCGGTTGCCCTTCCTGTCGCGATGGTATCACGATGGGCTAGGAGGGCGCGACAGCACTAGGCTTGCCTCGAGTGTTTCAGTGGCCTCGTTGGCGTGTGCCCCAGGGAAGGGTTGCCATTAGGACCTTCTGGTAGGGAACGCGGCAGGTTGCCTCCCGGCGTTTAGTGACTGAAGGTGACACCTTCGTTGCCGTGTCCTAGCGGCGGTGCTAGGAGGCTCGCGTTTGTCTAATAATCGATTATCTGACTGTTAATCGATTATTAGAAGAGTGATGGTTTCTGTACTGTCCCGTGGTGTTCCGGGTTTTTTGACCGTGCCGTGTGTGCCGATGTTGGCCGACGGCCCTCCTGGGTGTTCCGGGAGGGGAGCCGTGCGTGCCTGTGCCTGCTGGGCTTGTCTTGGTTACAAGCCATCTGTGCCGATTTCTATGGTGGTTGCCCTGCCTGTTCTCTTTCGCCCGGTGCTTTGCACTGAGGGCTTGTCTCGTTCAGAGGTTGTCTCCATTTCCTGGGACCCCCATCCTCGGGAGCCTGTTGAGGGAGTTCTCCGGGCCACGAGCGTGCTCGAGTTGACAGCCTAGTGTGGCGGACTCCAGAGCTGAGGGAAAACGGTGGTGGGCAGCGGCGTAGAGTCCCTTGTGGACCTCCCTTAGATGTGTCTGTGTCTCCGAGGTGGTTGAGGCATTTTTACCAGTGCAGACCAGCTAGTCCTTCTCACTACCTCGCTCTGCGTTGGTTCCGGAGCCGCATAGGGAGGTTAGGCGTGGGGCCGTAGCTCGGCCGGGCTGCGGTGGTTTGTTAGTTGTTCTCTGCTGTGGCTCACTAGCCTCACTCTACCTAGGGAGGTTGTAGGCAGGAGTCAGCGGCTGGCGAGTTGGAGGTGTGGACGGTGTGTCCCCCTCTTAGCTGCCTGTGGCGGTGGCTTGGTTGTTCTTGCTGTGACGGAGTTTCTCACATTTTTTCTAAGTGAGTCTCGTTGCTCTAGCCTGCACGGTGTTTGTAGCCTAGCCGTGTCTAGTGTCGTGGGCTTGGTTGGTTTGGCCTCGTGGGCCGTGTTAGCAGTTTCAGCGTTGCGTGACCTCTCGAGGTGCCTTGTGCAGACACCCGACTGCTGGTTTTGTAAACCGTTCCTTGGTGTCGTCCGTGGTGGCACTGTAAGGTGTAGTTCCCTGACCTCGTGGAGTGTCCGAGGTCTAGAGTGGTTCTTCTTGTGGGCCCTCGACCTTGTGGAGGTCTGAGGTGGCCGTGCCTGTGGTGAGACGTGGTTCTCACATGGTTTCTCGGTGTCTCTCATGGTGACACCTGGTTGTTCCTTCCCGACCTCGTGGAGGTCTGGGATGTTGGGTGCTTGTGTCATGAGACTCTGGTCTCACATGCTTGCTCTAGGGTTTCGTGAGCTTCTCTGTCTCGGCGGGTGTGTGCCGAGGTGTTGCTTCCGCATTGTGTTTGACTCCGCTAGTTCTGTGGGAGTCGTGTTTGGCCCGACCTGGTTGTGGGTCGTGGCATTACTCTGTTCCGCTGCTTTCTAGTACTCTGCAGTAGGTGTTCTCGCTTTACTGCTTTCTAGAGTAGTTTGCTTCCGCTTTTGTTGGAAATTCCTGCTGCTCTGGCTGGTAGGTATTGGTTATCCCTACTGAGTTTTGTTCGCGAGGCTCAACCCCCCTACTCTCTTCAGGTAGGGACTCGCTGTCGCAGGAGTTCGTTTCCGGACGGTCGGGGTGGCAGTTTGTACGCCGTGCGTTGCCAGCAGTGTGAGTTGTGAGCGAGAGCGCTTGCACCGTGAGTTGAGAGTGGCCTTTTTGCAAGTCCTCGGGGTATGCTCCTTAAGGACTGCACCTTTCTTTCTGTACTTGTACTTTATTGGGACATATTGTGCATATTTCTTTAATGTACGAACTTCTGGTTATAGTTATTTGAATTCTACTTATCTCACTGGACTAAATTCTAACCCTTCTGGTCTTCGGATCCGTGGGGCGGGCTTACTGTCGGGTTGGCGGGGGGCCGGGAGGTCTTTCTATTGGGGGCTC
>JACBKR010006089.1:0-14670 GCA_014218235.1 Colocasia esculenta | reverse complement strand
AATTAACCTTCTGCCAAAAGCCTTGGTCAGCATAACCAATCCATATATTATCTTTAAGGGGAGCAGCAATATCAAGGTCAATACAGAGTAACGCTTCAGCAGTTTGAGTCCAGGCCAAAGTGGCATCATGGATACGGAGAACCTGACCAAGTTGATTGCAATGGAATGCAGGTAATCTTCATTGTACAAACTCACAGGGAGGCCAGGAAAACCAACCCATATGGGCATCATAGATGGATCTTTATCAAAATCAAAGGAGGCCGACCATCGAAAGAAGCGAAACAAGTAACCCTTAATATAAAGGCTCTTTCGAAGAAGAACTAACAAGAAATCCTCTTTCGACTCAAAGCGGAGCAGAATATGGTGATGATTAAGGGGGCTAACAATATAATTAGACTTGAGACCAAGACGAAAGGATAAGCATGATTTAATTTCTGAAATAGAAGGCCTACCATAGGAACACTTCACAATGATAGCCTTGGTCAAAGCTTATTCGGACTTCGAAATTTCATCATGGGAGAAATAGACTGCCGAGACACCTGCGTCAGTGAAAGCAGAAGGTAACCTGCAATGGGACCTTCGAAGGGCGAAGGGATGCAGAGAGAGCCTGAGCAAAAGAAAGCTTCTTCTGCCCTAGCCCAGGTTCTCCACAGCAAGCTGCACAGGTTCTATAACCAAGAACCACAACGGCCACCTTAACGTAAGCAGCCTCCCACCGCCGGGACGACGGTGGAAGGAACCAGGACGCCAAAGCGCAACCAAAAATCTCAGAGCATTTCTCTCTAGAATCTAGAGAGAGAATGAGTCTTCAACTCCAAGTGTAAACTCTCACATGATCTTAAACTCAAAACTTGCCATAAAATATCTAGGTAATTGAATGAAATTTTACACATGACACCCTAATGATTAAAGGACTTGTTTTCATTTCTATCGTTGTTTTAAAGAACCGTTACCACTGCTCCATTGTTCTAGAAGTCCTCTAGTACACCGAACAACTGTTTCAACACCAAAAAGAACCTTCTATCAAGTATTCCTCCTGTTGGACTGGAACTCCCTTGCCAATGCCTCTTTAAATCTCCATTAGCTTGAAATTCCTATATGATATCGAATTAGTTGTACCATTAACACCTATACACCCTGAGAGACTATGTTGGACCTATATGGCATGATCTAATCAGCCATTAGATTTTCTCTATAAATGTGCCCTACCTGTTTCTCGCCTACTTAACGTAGTGCACAAAGTGACCATGTCTTCTCTAGATGTTGCGACAGACCCTCTGAATGTGTTCTTATTACATCCAAGAGGTAGATCGTGTTTATAACAACCCCGGGAACTCGACCCTCAATCCCCACCGAGAACCCGATTTTCGATGCCGCCACCCACGGATCCGAGGACTTGAAAGGGCTAGAAGACAAGTCTAACAGGATATGTAAAGGAAATAAACATCAACAACTGAACTAGAAGAGTACGCGGAAGCTCAAAGGAAGAGCGAGAGTACAAAGTAAGCTCTAGGTACAAGTCCCAGCCACACCACAAAGTACAAGTAAATAGGGGAAGATAGAACCCTTAAGGGGCATACCCCAAGGGTGAAGTACAAAAGATAGAGGGGGACCATTGCTAGAAATGGGAATGAAAACTAACAGCCCGCCTCCTCCACTCGGTGCGCGCCTTACAGCTGTTCTAAAGTCTCATCTAGAAAAAGAAGAGAGTGAGCTTCTCAACAGAAGCCTAATAGGGACTATGAATCTCCCACTGGCTCTAATAGCAGATATATATAATATAACTGAATAAAAGATAGCAGTTAATAATGTTCTATTCTACCATAGGAAAGTACAGAAATGAAGCTTTAAAAAAAAAAATATAAAAGCGGTCCTCAAGAACTAAGTCTAGGAGAGTGCACCCTCCCTCAGCAGTGGCGAATGTTCTCACTCCACCAGAAAAGCACCTAGGCCAAGATTATATTCAAATAGGTAAGTTACAACTGAGACCCAGTCAACAAGATCACATGGAAAAGACCAGTTTTATCTAAAATAATGGGGCCTTTACAATTTTTTGGGACGTTGCTAGTCCCCCAGAAGACATTGTTCTCCTTGGATTGACATCCATAGTTTGCCAAAGCATCAGCAACCTAGTTAGTTTCTCGGAACACATGGCGGATGGAATAAGAGTTTCTGTTTAGCATTGCACTAACTTCCCACCACCAACGGAATGCCTACCAAGAAGGACATCGATCAGCCTTGAGAGAGTTGACCAAAGCACTTGAATCTGTGTATATGACAGACAACCGAAGGCCAATAGACTCTGCCATGCGAATACCATCACACAAGGCTCTAATTTCAGCTACCACACTATTACCATAGCCATAGTAAAGAGAAAATCCCACAGTAATCTCACCCTGCTTGTTACGGATGCATCCACCTCACCCCATTCCCCCGGGTTTCCTTTGCAAGCTCCATCCACATTTAAACAAAGATCAGATATGGGGGGTATCCAGTGGACCAACTTGAGAAGCTTAGAGGAGACAATAGGATTAAATCCATAGTGTTGAAGAACATGCAACTCTTGAGGCGATGGAGCCACCTTAAATTCATATTAGCAATAGAATTGGATATCATGAATTTGATCTTGCTAATAATCAACGCTGCTGAAGGCCTCTTAGACTCGATCCTGGCCAAGCACCTCCCCTTCCAAATCTCCCAAAGCATAAGTATTAGGCATAAAGGGAAACAAAACCAAAAGGAGAGGCAACATTAGAAACAGACAGAAAGCTCCACAATCTTGACGTTATTTGGCAATGCATGTTGATCTTGGGATTAATAAGAGGATGAAACTAGGTCCACAGGGAGGCTGCCAGATCACCATGAATAAAAAGATCATTATAATCCTCATATGCAGGCATCCTACAACAAGAGCAACAGGAAACAAGATGAATACCACTTTCTGCTAATCTTTGATCTACAAGAACAACTCTATACAATAATTTCCAGCAGAATAATGAAGCTCTCCTATAATAAGAGTTATGCCAAAGGTTAGAAAGGGCTGGATGCCTCACTCCTACAGATCTGATCAAATTATAGGCAATTTAGAAGAGAAGCCCTCATCTGAGAAGCACCCTAGACACACTTATCCTCCATTTCGTTTAGAACCACCCCCTGAAGAATACCCTAGGATAAGTGATCTAATGCGATGCTGAGTGTTGTTAATAACCTCCTGCAAAACAATTTTCCCTCCTGTATATGACTCACTTAGCTGCTCAGATAGCGGTCTATCACCCAGCCAAATGAAAATCTGACTACTAGACCATCGGCCCAAAAAGCACCACACAGTCAAAACCCCATGCAACCTACACGCTGTGACCCCTGCATAGCTGTAGCACAAATAGGGGGAAACTTTCCTAGATAGACGACACTAGTTATGAAAACAACTACCACTAGTCATTGCTCAAGAGGGCCACACGTGTCTTCCCTCGACTGCACGTCCTGGCCTGCCACCTCCTATCGGAGTGAGGCCTAGGAACAGAAGGTAACCACAACAATGAAAGTCGTACTCTGGCCGGACTAGGTCCCATGCCTGGAACCTCTAGGTAGTCCCGGGGCCGAGAAAAGACTAGTTGGCTTGTGCCGAGAAGACACTCCGAACAACTCGACATCCTAGACAAACATGAGAACTCTAAAAACGACTCGATGCTCTGTCTTAATCATTGTTTTTCCTCTACTCCAAGGTCAATGACCTGAGCCGCCGTATCCTCGGTACTCCTTAATGGGCTCATGGGGATGGGTGGTTCTAGGGAACATTAACAACCTCCCAAGAGGACAAGCCTCAAGTGCCAAACACTGGTTCCACAGGTGCAGACGAAACTAGAAACCGGTGAAAACTCAGTGGAATTCGGGCTCCATATGAGCTTAACTACTCTCTATCTGTTAATGTGTCGCTAAGGTTTAACGCCACCTTATTGTGTTACCCTCACCTATCATGATAGCATATGCTAACATGTCTGCGGCACGCGATGAGATAATGAGGCATCCAATTGCCCGGACGTGTTCTCAGATAGAAGGATGCCAGTGTAGTCCACCCATGGGTCTCCTAAAAACCACACAAACACACACTATCTGGGGGAGGGGAGCATGGGAAACCCTTATGTTGGAAATAGAGATCAAACAAACCTTTGATCGCCCCAATGCATGTCAGGGAGGGATCTAATCTACATTCAAAGAAAACCTCTCACATTTGAAAACTTAGATCATTCACCAAACCCAAAATAGGACGAGGGAAGCATGCTTAAAGGGGGGAAATCGTAAACTAGCTAAAACTAGGAGGAAAGGTGGAGTCCTTACCTTAAATAGTAGAAATGACCCGTTGGGGCCTTCTCGTGTGAGTGACCGCTGTAGATGTTGTTTTTTTTCTTCGTTCTTTCGAACTATGAAAAGCGCTACAAAGAAATATGAAGAAAATAAAGAGAATAAAAGATATAGATGGAGCACTACTCTTGGTGTGTTCGTGATCACCAAGTACGCGTGGGTACCAAAGGAGGTGCAACGTGTGCAATAGATGATGATCGCGAGAAATACCTTATGAGTGAGGAGATTGCGTGGAAGAGATGAGGGCTGCTTCTTCTTCAACAAGCACGACCGGCCGTGGCAGAAGGCTCTTTCTTGATTACCCTTGCAAAGAAACACACAAAAATATGGATTAGCCAATTAAACATGTAGTATCAATTCTAGATAAAGGAATGACTTGAAGGGCATGAAGAACAACTCACCTTTTGTTGGCTTTTAAACCCCTATAAAAATAGGTGCGTTGTGTGTGCATGCATGAAAAGTATGTGTGTTTATGGAGTGTGATTAAAAGAAAACAACAAAAAAGGGATGGACAACCACGTTGGGGCTGTGGAGAGAATATGTGCATGTGCATGTGGTGCTGCTCATGATGGGAGGATGATGAGGATATGATTAAAGGAATAAACAAAGAAATAATAGGAGGAAGGAAGGTGCTTCCCCAATTGAGTTGGCGTAGGTACTGCTAGAGCTTGATGAAAACTGTAGAGGAGGAAGAGGCACTGCTCCTGCCGCTAGTTGATCAGATAATGGATAAGAGAGGCATTGACGTGCTCGAGACGGTAGTCCGACAGGGCTCCGCCTTCGAATTGACTCTCTTAAACTCACTTGTAGTGCCCTAGAATTTTCTCGAATTTATATTGCAAATTGTATGTTTATTTCTGCATGAAATTGAGTGTTGTTTCTGTGTGGAACTCGGCATCAACATCTCTTGGCGTTAAGTCCTGTTAGCGGCAATATCGCCTGTCGTTTATATCATGTTAACGACATAATCTTGTGTCGTTTATTATTTTCGAAATTTCTTAAAATTATGGGCAAGCCTGTAAACGACATCATCGATGGACGTTTATGTGAAGGCTGACGGCATCTTATGTGGCATCTTATGTTGACGTTAAGACGACTTGCCTGTTTTTGATATTTTCGTTCGGGGAAAGAGAGATCGGCCGTTTTAAGTGTCTTTATGAGGCCAAACCGGTCTGTTTCGCATCCTAGGGTTAGGATCTAGGCTGACCAGCGCAGGGAAGGGTCTCTATAAGACCTAGATTTTGCAAATAGGGGGATTTTCGCTCTGGTTTTGAGGGAGAGAAAAGAGGGCCGAGAAGGGCGATTGCAGTGCTAGATCGTGCGGTTTGGAGGCTTCTGAACCAAGGAGGTGCATCTGGCAACGCGATCAGGAGCTCATCCAGGCGGAGGAACTGCATTGGAGGTGGAGTTGGAGCACTTGAAGATGGAGAGAGAAACTGCCTCACTGGCGAGGCGGGCTTCTTCGGACTTCGATTCGTCACTCCGATTGGAGGGATAGAGGCAAGTTACATGGGGGTTCGGTTTAGGATATGATATAAATAGATTTACCATTTTTCTATATTTTTAAAGCATGCAAATAACCTACGGGAAAGGTAGAAGACTTGTTATTCCATGTAGGGTTTTCTATGTTTTCTGCGCATAAGAACTAGACGTCCAGATCGCTTGCCGTCTATTTCTTATTAACGGCGGCAACGACGGCCATCTACTTCATGTGAACAATATTCATTTTTCCGACCCTTACTATATGTAAACGGCGCTATGTGCCGCCGTCTAGTGAGGCTTAACGACAGTATATGTGGACGTCGACATCTATAAACGTCACATACCTTGCCGTCAAGTTTATCAGTACCATGTAATTACAGAAATTGATGATAATTGATTATCTGTGGTCCATGATTATATGAGATTTCGGCCAGGTGGTGTTTTGTGTATTTTAGTACTGTTATATTATGAACAGTAGGTTATGATGAATGGATAAACCTTATGTATCTCATGCATGGTTGTTTCCTTCAAATTATGATTTATTTAGAAATAGAATTGTAAAAAGGATGCAAACATGACTTCTGTTGTACCATAAAGTTAAGAACTGTGCGATGGATAATTGGGACTGTAAATTATTATGTGTATTACTGGTGTGTAAATCTACATGGGTTTTATTGTTGTCTTACCATGTTAAATAATTCAGATTTATGAAGAATTAATTCATGAAAATAGTTACAGAGATCAGAAAAATATGAAAATTGATATGTGCATAGTATATCCTGATTCTGAATTTCTGTTAAACTTTCGGAATTTTTAGACGATTGCACATTCTGTTATGAATTTCTGAATAATGAATTGCATGTAGAATTTAAATAAAAATGCAAGTATGTACATGATTGAATGTGTTGTATTTAGTATCATGATAGGGGTCTATCATACAGAAAATAGAGTTTCAGAACTGAAAGAACATGCTATAGGTTATTGCATTATCATATGCTAAGATTTCATGAAATGTTAATTAAATGGTATCATACATGTTAATGCATGCATTGAAAAGAAATGCCAATAAAGACATTGCTATTTTTAGAGATTCCTACAAGGAACTACACCGTAGATGCCCCTATGGTAATGGTTCACCTACATGTAAATGAATGAATCTGTGGCAACGGATTGAAATCCTAAAGGTAGACAAGTTCTACTGGTTAGGTGGGAAGGACTTTCCCCTTTTTGCGCAAATACCATGACTTCATCACCGTATTGCCTAGGTGATAAGTGAATGTTAAATGACTACTGATCTCTATTATAGTGCGGGCTATGTCTTGGCAATTAATTGAAAATGTCTACATGTCTACATGACTTACATGCTATATGTTTGAATGTTACATGCTACATGCCTACATGAACATTGTTTATATGATTTCATGCTACATGTCTATATGTTAATGTTACTTGAATTATATACAAATTGATGTATGAAAGAATTGTTACATGACAACTGTTACATATTGCATAATGTAGCATAAGGTGTCACGCCCCGACGCGGAATATCGGAACGCGGGCAGTTGCAATTGAACGGGTATAGAGCGAGTACTAGACATCAAACCATTGAACAAGAATAAATACTAAAACAATTTCATTCATTAATAATCCTTCAATGTCTAGTTACAACCACTAATATCAGAGCCAACCTATTGGGCCCGATTACATTGGAATAAAGCAAAAGACTGAACTTCAAACCTAACTACTACAACGCTAAATATAGCAATAGGAGCTAGGGCATCACTCCAGGTCGTTCCGTCCTCTTGAGTGTATGGTTCATCCTCGGTCTCACCTGAGAACACAACGACAAATAATGCAGGGTGAGCGATAACGCCCAGTAGGACTTAAATCTCAGGATCAAGCATGCTTTAAGTGTTTAATGTCTTGTAAAGCAAGATAACTAGAGAGAATAACGAGAAACATATAGAACGTACTGGTACACGATAACGAGAAATAATAGCACAATGCACGAGTATAGCATGACAAGTGTTGATATCGGATTGCCCGTGTAACAAAATAACAAGTAAAGTTGCACAACAGTGCACAAGTCACGATAGCAAGTGTTGGTCGATATTCTTTCAACCACGAGATTCAAGTAAACCAATAATTAACTGTTTGATTAATTGATTGCCATAGATCAAATCTTGCGTGTTCATGCATTAGGTGTATGCCATCACCCAGATCATTAGACCCCCGCGAGTTAAAGCCTTTCAAGTGCTCCTCCCAAGGACCAGACCGAGCCCTTATAATGTTGCCTAGCATAGTCATGTTTTTATCGTACACAATCAATTTAATGGCCAAATAGAGTACTAAGAAATAGATGAGAGTACTAGATGAATAGACGATATAGTAGAGTGAACATGAATAGATGAGCGAGTAGAGTATAGATGAGAGCTAGTGGACATTGCACGTAATGCGATGAGTAAACAAGCGATAGTAACAGTTGCACAACACGCACACTTGGTGTTGGCAGTCAGGTGAAACTCACGACCCTACCACTGGCCTTGTTATGCACAGGTCCAGAGGTCCGGCGTGATTTAATACGAGAGTGAATCTCTAATAGTCGTTCGGATCATATAGATCCCTAAGGGTATCATAGGTATTAGGGTACAACCGGCTCGTCGACCATGTGGGAATCCATGGACAGAGGACTTATGGAGGCCTTGTGCAAGAGTTCACTAGTCCGGCGAAAGGAATATCCGACGGAGAGTTCACCACAAGCCAAGTAAAGTGTGTATATAAAATAGGTGCTCGACGTTCTAGAGGAATTCTAGAACAGTGGAGCGTCGATATCGGTATATACAACGCAAGAACGATACAAGTCCTTTAAAAATAGGGCAAGTAATATACTTTATTGCAATAATTTACCAGATACATTATGAGATATTTTCTGCCAAATTTTAGCCACATATGGATGGTTCATGTGTGTGCATGTGTAAGAGAAATCATAGCTAGAATTAAGTCGTGAATATGTATTTTAAATCATTCAATGTAGCTCCATTTTTTTTTAAAACATTTTTTACTGGGTAGAACTGTAAGAAGGCGTAGAAAGCGACAGAAATAATTTTATGGATTTCATCAAAAACCTGTGAAGGCGACATAGGCCAATGAGGATTGCGACAGGGTAGGCAGATCGCGACATGGGTACTGTCGCGACGGCCTTGTGAACGCGACAGAGGCGGGAAAGGGTCGCGACAGGACAGGCACAGGGATAGCAACGGCTCACCTGTCGCTTTCTGAATGCGACGGGTAGGCTGTCGCAATCAGACCTCAGAAGGTGACATATCGGGCAGTCGCGATCTGTGGTCTGCGCCTGACTCTGACAGGAGTAAGACCAGGCATTGGATTGCGGACCAGAACATTCAAATTTTGATACAGGGTTGTTTAGAAAATCATAACTAATTATATACATGATGAAAATCACGAAACCAGTTTTGAATTAATCTAGACATGCAAGGGTACTTCCAGTAATTAGGAATTAGAAAGAGAGCGGGTTTGAACATGGTTTGAGCATGAACAATAACGAGTAATATAGAACATGACACAGAGAGCAGATTGATTTAATTCGAGCAACATGCTCAACAAATTAGGGCTTTCAGGGGCAAAAGATGCCTAACATGCATCAGTTCTTACAATAAAATTCGTAGCATGGATTGGGTATACAAGGAGATCAAGAGTTAAGAAGAGGTTCGGGGTCATGTAAGTTGCAGAACATGAAAAATCAAGAACTAAAGATATGCTCAATGGAAATTATGAAACTTGAGGGTTTCGTTCCTGATAGACGAGACATCCTACAGAAAAAGTTTCATCTTTTATGCTTGTGAGAATGCCTACCTTTGACTCGATTTGTCTTTTAGGGCTTAGAACTCCAAGAACGAGGAAGAAGCTTCAAGAACTCCTTCTCCCCACGAGATCCTCTCCTCCTTGGCCTCTTCTCCAAGTCCAACAACCTTTGGCAACGAGCTAGGGTCGGTCAAGAGGGTTTAAGAGGTGTATTTATATAAATACAAGTTCCTATCCTACTACTACTCAAATTCCTATTAATCTGAGATTTCCTAACTCCACCTTTCCTCTCTTGCTTTCCAATCTCTAATTGGGTTAGGATAGTATCTAAATTCGTGCTAGACTATATGGGGTAGGTTTAGGAATCCAATTCCAACTCTAATTGCCACTTTTATTGCTTTAATAACCCCTTTCCAATTATGATATAATTAAACTCCGAATTTATGGTATTTTCTTATTATTCTCCCCTTGCAATTCATATTTGGACCCAATAAATTCTAGAAGATCCATTAAGCAAAGCCCATTACTCTTTTCCATTTAATGGGTTTTATTTAATGCTCTATTTAATATCCATTTAGTTAGGTTTTATTCTTTATTTAAATTTTTATTTTTTTGCAAAAATTCAGGTTGCTACATAAGGATTTCATTGAAATAGTTTATATGTTTACATGACAATAAGTAGAAACCATGATAAAAAAATGATAGCATGTTATATGTAAGAATATGTTACTTCAATAGTTAGTAAATAAGATGTGGAATTTATGCATTGTATGACATGATTTATTTTCATAATAATTAGAATGAATGAATGATTGCCAATTGATCTAACATCATGTTAGTAGGAAGAGTATATGATATCAATGAAATGAATGATATTATGTTATCATGATTTAAACCTATTATATTTATAACAACGTGAACTGTCTTTCATGTGATTTGCTGAGTCTCGTAGACTCATACTTGCTTAACATTTCAGGAGAACTAGAGGACACTCAGGAGTTAGTTCACATTGACTCAGAGCGAGAGGACGTGGAGACTTAGTTTACTTGAGAGATTTAGAGTGACTCTTGTATGTGAGGATCATATGTATTTCCTTTATGCATTGGACTATGAACGGTATTAAGTTTGGAACTATTGTTTATTTTATGCACTAAACTTTGCATTTGAATAAATGTTGATTGCAAGTGTTTAATTCCATATTATGTCGTTTATCATTGGTATTGAATTGTCATTTGTGTATATCTCAACCTGTACTGTCAAATGTTGGATTTGTTCCACTGTAATACCTCTGTTAGATCCAATGTGAGTTGATGTAACTGTACTGGGTCTAATAGGGCGTTACAGAGATTGGTATCAGAGACTATCCAGGTTGAGCATGTACATAAATGAAATATCAACATTGTATTCATGTTCTAAGTCTACATAAAGAATTAGTCCAATTATGTAGAATAATAGGTTATGATAATTGATACTTGTTTTGCAGACTATGGCGACTCGTAGTCGTAGAGGAGTTGGCCCGTCTAGGGGTGATGAGTCAGCGGGAGATTCGCAGGCTCCAGCTCAGCAGACTCAGGACCAGACTAGAGTACCTTTGCCGCCCCCACCACCACCTGTGGACTATGGAGCATTGATGCAAGGATTGGTGCATGCGATGCAGACTCAGGCTCAGACTACAGCGGCATTGCAGGCGCAGGTGCAGGTTCAGGTTGGTAGATTCAAGGGTTATTCAAGGTGTTAATTGGAGAAAATTGTTAGCTAAGAGCTTGATTGGATCGTAGGCGCAGGAACCTGCTCATGAGGCGGTCTTTGGAGGTGTGCCTATGATGGAGAGGTTCAGGAGGATGACCCCACCCTTCTTTAAGGGGGAGAGTGATCCTATTCTAGAGGAGAGTTGGCTCCGGAGACGGGAAGATCTTTCGTGCCATCCGATGTGTGGAAGAGGAGAGGGTGACTTTGGCTACTTGTATGCTGCAGTAAAGGTTGGTTTTGGAGGTAATAGCATGTTGTTTAAAGTGTACCCTTAGCTGTATTGATCTTTTTCTCATGAGTGTGCCGATGTGTGGTGTCCTCTGTACTACCACACAGTTTGCAGATGGGGCTATGGAGGTTGCTTGGACTGAGTTCGTCCGTCTGTTCAGGGCGAAGTATATTCCGGAGCATGTGCAGGACCGTATGGAGAAGGAGTTTTTGACCTTGACCCAGGGGTCAATGAGCATGCTTGAGTATGAGGCGAGGTTTCGAGCTGTCCAAGTATGCGCCCGACATAGTGGCAGATGAGCGGAGGAAGTAAAGAAATTCATTATGGGGTTGAAGTCGTCCCTGAGGACGAGACTGGGGCTTTGGGACATCGTTCCATGGAGGAGGCTTTGTCAGCGGCTTGAATGCAGGAGGCAGAGATGGAGGTCTACTTGGAGGAGAAGAGGGCTTCGTTGAAGAGGCCAGCATCAGTATTCCAGCGTCAGGACAGAAAGAAGAAGGACCCAGCTTTTCAGCAGAGAGCAGTTGTACCGGTTAGAGTGGCTGCACCGACACTAGACGGAGCCACAGTTGCAGAGAAGCTAGTGTGTACCCAGTGTGGGAAGCGTCATGGAGGCGAAGTATGTTGGGTGACTTCCGGGAGATGCTTGAGGTGTGGTGATAAGAACCACAAGATCAGAGACTGTCCGAAGATGGCGCAGCAGACTGCAGCGGCAACAGCACCAGCAGCAGCGAGACCGGCACCGAGAGCAGCAGGGAGACCGAGGGCTCTGGCTCGAGTGTTCGCCTTGGCGAGAGACGAGGCAGAGTTGGCAGAGCATGTCACCGAAGGTACAATTTTAATTATGGGAATGCAAGCTAGAGTCTTGTTTGATACCGGTGCCACGCATAGTTTTGTTTCCCGGGGGTTTGCAAGGTCTTAATAAAAGAGAATGGTCTAGTTCCGGAAACGTTGGAGGTTCCCTTGTCTGTGCATACTCCAGCAGGAACTATTTTGACCGAGCAATGTTTTTCATCACTTTCTGTGTGCATTAAGGAGCGAGTTTTGCCTGGTAATTTCTATTTGCTGAAGATGAAGGATTATGATGCTATCTTGGGCTTAGATTGGCTCGAGGAGCATTATGCTCTGATGGATTGTCGGCGGAAGTTTATTATTTTCCAGATTCCTGGTAAGGAGGAGTTTATTCATCCTTTGCCTAAGAACATGTCGGGCAACTTCGTCATTTCTGCTCTGAGGCAGCCCGGATGTTGAGAAAGGTTATAGTGGTTTTCTTACTAGTGTGGTTGTGTCCGAGGATTCGAAGAAGGTTTTATCTGTAGAAGATATTGAGGTAGTCAGAGATTTCAGTGATGTTTTTCCAGAGGATTTGTCTGGTTTGCCCCCTGCAAGGGAGTTAGAGTGTGGCATCGAGCTAGTTCCTGGCTCATCACCTATTTCTATTGCCCCTTATCGTATGGCACCAACAGAGTTGCAGAATTGAGAAGCAGCTGCAAGAATTGCTTGTTAAGGGCTTCATCCGGCCGAGTGTTTCGCCATGGGGAGCACCTGTTCCTTTGTGAAGAAGAAGGATGATCGATGAGATTGTGCATTGATTACCGCAAGCTTAACCAGGTAACTATCAAGAATAAGTACCATTTACCTCGTATTGATGATTTGTTTGATCAGTTGCGAGGAGCTTCAGTGTTCTCTAAGATTGATCTTCGTTCTGGCTATCATCAACTCTGAATTAAGCCGGAGGATTCTGCTAAGACGGCTTTTAGGACGAGATATGGCCATTATGAGTTCCTAGTCTTACCCTTTGGTTTGACTAATGCTCCAGCAGTTTTTATGGATTTGATGAACCGAGTTTTTCGTCAATATTTGGACTCCTTTGTTGTGGTCTTCATAGATGATGTGCTAATCTATTCACCTGATGAGGAGACTCATAAAGAGCATATGAGGATTGTGCTGGATATCCTGAGGGAGCACAAGCTGTATGCTAAGTTCAGCAAGTGCAACTTCTGGATGAAGGAGGTCCATTTCTTGGGTCATGTGATATCTGGTGAAGGTGTGTCTGTGGATCCGGCTAAGGTAGAAGCTGTCCTTGACTGGGAATCACTGAGATCATCAGGAGTTTTCTTGGCTTGGTTGGCTATTATAGGAGGTTTATCGAAGGTTTCTCTTCTATTGCAGCTACCTTGACGAGGTTGACAAGGAAAGGAGTGAAGTTTGAATGGTCAGAGGCTTGTGAGAAGGCGTTCTAGGAGCTGAAGATTCGTCTGACCTCAGCGCCAGTGCTTGTTTTGCCCAATGATGTAGATTCTTTTTCTATCTACACGGATGCTTTGAAGATTGGGCTTGGCTGTAATCTTATGCAAAGAGGTCGAGTTGTGGCGTATGCTTCCAGGCAACTCAAGGAGCATGAGCGTACTACCTGACCCATGACTTGGAGTTAGCGGCAGTGGTCTATGCTTTGAAGATTTGGAGGCACTATCTATATGGAGTTAGATTTGAGCTCTTCTCATTGTTTGGGTTGAATGCATATTCATATCATTTCCCTCCTATTTTGATGATGACAGAAGTGTTCTTAAGCAATTTAATTGAAACATGTCAAAAACATCATACCTGAAATTCATGTTCAAAAAGTATTTTTCAAACCACATTTATCATTTAGTCATGATAAATCATTTAACTAATGATATATGTGTTTATTTTTCAGGTACCAACATTCTTATGCAAGATGTGTCGACACACCCATCAATGGTGTCGACACATCAACACAGATTCAAGGCAAAATGTGTAAAATGTTGAGACTGTGTCACACATGTCATCGTGTGTCGCACGAGTGGCAGTTTCCAAGATAAGCCTACCCGGTCGACACACTCCCAGGGCAAGTCGACACTAGATCCAGTTCCCCCATAAGCCAGTTTGAGGATTGGGACAGCACAGGTCGACACACTCCCAGGGCAGTCGACACTAGATCCAGTTCCCAGAACAGCCAGTTTGAGGAATGGGACAGCAGGTCGACACACTCCCAGGGCAGGTCGACA
>JACBKR010006088.1:0-14662 GCA_014218235.1 Colocasia esculenta | reverse complement strand
TTAGCCAGCAAACCAAAATGATAGGCTAAGCCATATATTTGTCCCCTTTCGCCAACAAACCAAGATGGTAGGCTATGATTCTTTCGGTCAACAAACCACAATGGTAGGCCAGGTCAAAACCTTAGCCAGCAAACCAAAATGGTAGGTGTGGTACGCGGAAATTTTCGTATGCTTTTGTTTTGTATTTGAGTTGATTTTTATTTGTTTCTTTTGCCTTACCGGGCGTGCTAGCTGTGGTACGCGGAAATTTTCGTATGCTTTTGTTTTATATTTGGTTTGAGTTTGAGTTGATTTTTATTTGTTTCTTTTACCTTGCGAGGCGTGCCAGCCTGTCTAACAGACAGAAGTTAAAATCCGCGCAGTGCGGAGAGAATATTTGATGTCCATGAAATGGACAAGTGCGCCACTTTTATCTTTGAACTTTATTGGTTCCGCGATTTTTATTCATCAGGCGATTATGGTAGCATGTGCTGGACCCCTGTCTCCATCGATCGGAATCGATGTTTGTTGAACCCTAAAAAGTTGTGGTGGATATCTACCAGAAGAGGTGTCAGGATCCATTTATAGTGGTCCAACAGTTACTTAGGTAGCCCATTTTGGTTCCTTATAATAAACATGAAGTTCCCTTTAAGGGCCTTAAAGGCAAAGTAATTTATTGCTTAAGGTAACCCCATGGTTACTTAGGTAATAAGTAGATCCAAGTGCCCCCCCAAGTTAAACAAGGGAGCCTATTATTCAATTGGCAGTAAGCCCTCCAGAAGAGCCAAGGTTCAAGGAAGAATGATGCTTTAAGAACAATGCAGCACGGAAGAAATCCGGCAGCACAAGGTCTATAAGACCAAGTACGAAGAACAAGTACAAAGAACACTTCGCAGTGGGAGCTCCAAGGATTTGCAAATCTAACTCTTCACCAGGCAAAACTTCGGAGAAAGGGACAGGACTCCAGCAGCACAACACCCCTTGAATGGGGCATATGGGGGGCCTATTTATAGGCAAAACCTCAAGCCCTTGTGGACACAAAATTTTTAACCCCTTAACCGATGGGGCTACCATCGTTAAGGGGATTATTTCCCCAAACCGATGGAAGCACCATCGGTTGAGGGGAAATCCCCCTTTAAATCCCCTAACCGATGGGACTACCATCGGTTAAGGGGATTTTTCCCTTCAACCGATGGGAGTTCCATCGGTTGAGGGGAAATTCCCCTTCAACCGATGGAAGTGCCATCGGTTAGGGGAGTCTTCCCCTCTAACCGATGGGAGTTCCATCGGTTAAGGGGAAATTCCCCTCTAACCGATGAAACCTCCATCGGTTAAGGGGAATCCCCTTTAAAAAAAAAAACAGAAAATAAAAAACAGGGAATAGGCACATCCCCTAACCGGGTACCCCCATCGGTTAGAGGAGTGCCCCTCCCCCTAACCGATGGTACCCCCATCGGTTAGAGGGATTTTAAAATCCTCTAACCGATGGAACCCCCATCGGTTAGAGGGAATTTTCCCTCTAACCGATGGAACCCCCATCGGTTAGAAACCCCCCATCCCATGCAATGTAAGGGGTGCCTTCCCCTATAAAAGGCACCCCATTCCCCCATTTCAAGGGGTCGGCCCCGGGAGATGCTGGCTCCCGGGGAGATGCCACAGCCCCTTTGAGAATTGTTGTCCCCCTTCCCGTGAAATCCCAACAATAGAAAATTCTGATTTCCAAAGTCCCCCTCTCTCTCAACCTCATTTCTTGTGTGAGTGAAGTACCAAATCTTCTTCCCCTGAGTGTTGAGAGGTTGTCCGTATGCGGCATCGGCAAACTTCATCGGCTAAAAGTCCACAATAGCGGCACTGGCCCTCACGGCTATAGGTTCTAAATACCGTCCGTTCCGGACATATGGTATTTTAGATACCTTTGTTATTTATGCCACCTCCCATCGAGTTTTAAACTCTCCGGGATGGTGTGTTTGTGCTATATGCATATGTTTCTTAGAGGAGACTCTGCCCAAGTGGAGATTCTACTCAAGAACATATTCATATATTCACAGATTCGTCTTTTATATGTGTGTTTCTTAGAGAAAACTCTGCCCAAGCAGAGGTTCAACCTAAGAACATATCTATAAATTTCAAATCTGTGTCTATATCTATAGTTTCTTAGAGGAGATTCTGCCCAAGGAAAGATTCTGCCCAAGAACATATTTGTATATTCACAAATTGGTATTTTATACGCATGTTTCCTAGAGGGAACTCTGCCCAAGTGGAGATTCCGCCTAAGAACATACCTATAAAATTCAAATTTGTGCCTATACACATATGTTTCTTGGAAGGAAGCCCTGCCATGTCAGAGTTCTCCCTCTAAAAACATATCAATATAATCACAAACTTTGTATTTATATACATGTGTTCCCAAGAGGAAACTCTGCCCAAATAGAGTCTCCGACTACGGACATGTTTATATAATTATAAATCCGCACTATATGCGTATCCCTCTCAAAAGGATTCTGCATATGCAGATAGCCCTTTTTGCCGGACACTCCACTCAAAAGGGAATACCGGTGAGAAGATATGCATAAACTGCAAATTTATGATTATAACACATGCTTGTTTAAGGGCAAAATCCCTCCGATAAAGGTTCTCCGGGGACACATGGATATAGTACATGTTTATATGAATATATCTCCGTGAGGGCATTCCGTATAAGCGGAAACTCTGCCAAAATAAATTTATGAAAATTGTGATAATATACACACATCCAAAGAAAAAGAGGACAGGACCCGAACTATGACAGGACAGGACCCGAACTGTGACAGGACCCGAACTGTGACAGGACCCGAACTGTGATGGGACCCGAACTGTGCTCAGCTACTCCAAAGAGCAGCATGATGCGTACTCACGAGAATTGTGTTCATATGGACAGTTTCCAGAAAGGAACTTCAAATTGACAAGAACGTCCATGGAGATATGTGCATACGTTCTCCGAAAATCATACTCATACAAGTAAAAAAAAATGAATGATGAATGAATGAAACGATGAACAAGGAGAAATGAAATTCTGCCTCAATTCAGACTTCTTTTAAAAAAAAAGGATGTTGTAAAAGAATATCATGTCATAAAAGAAAAGGGGATTGATGTAGCAACTCTTCCAAATGCTACTTCTAATCATGACTTTTCCCAAGTTCAGAATCAAATGCACGGGTATATACCCGTCTGCAATAATAATCTCAGTTTTTCCAAAATAAAACCTTTAAACACATATTTCTCAAAAAAAAAGGAGAGAGGGGGAGACCCCAAATGGTTCACGGGAATATACCCGTTCCCTTCTTAAAAGTCATATTTCGAGCTCCACAAAGGGCAGTCTTTTCAAAATGAAACACTCAAAGCAAAAAGTATTTCAAAAATAATCAAAAGAAAATGATGCATCATGCCCAGGATTTTCTAAAAAATGTGTATTCTCTCATCCCTTTTTGCTATGAATGGTATTCGGGTTAAAACTGATGTTAAATAACACCAAGAGTCTTAACTCGATGTAAATGTAACATCGATTTCGATCGATGGAGACAGAGGTCCAGCACATGCTACCCCATCATCTGATGAGTATAGATACGGGACTCAAGGAGTTCAGATAAAAAACGGCGCACCCTAGTCGCCCGTCACACGGGCATCCCCGTCCATTTCATGGACAACCCTAGTCGCCCGTCACACGGGCATCCCCGTCCATTTCATGGACAACCCAGTCGTCTTCACACGGACACCTCTGTCCATTCATGGACACCCAATATTTCTCTTCCGCATTGCGCGGATGTTGTTCTGTCTATTAGACAAACTGGCACGCCCCGCAAATCACAATACACGAATCAAAGCATGTGAAATAAATGAATACCCAAATGAAATGAATACATGAACCAGATAAAATGAAATGAGCCAAAGAGCAAATAAAAAACCAAATGATATGTTAAAGTGATGTAGATCCGTGTCAACAACTGGCACGCCCGTGGGACTTCTTCTCACCATTCATAGCAAAGGATGAGACATACATACATTTTTCATGAAAATCCTAATACTGATATTTTCCCTTGAAGGTACAAACAAAAAGGCAAATCATAAGCCGTTGAAGATGGCCGTCACTTATGGACCACTCGCCATCAACAATCATGCGGTTCGGTTACCAGGCGACTCCGATCATATTTGGGGATTTTTCCAACAATTGTCGGATCCCTTCCGGCCTATGAAGAAGATGCTGCTCAAAAGCCTCTCTCCAACAAGTTAACCAAGGAAGATCCACGAGAGCTGTGGGCAAGCCAAAGCTCGTCCTGTTATTATCAGCAGGGGGCATCCGAATGCTCTCCAAAGGTAATACTAATAAAGGGGATCAGCCTAACTCTGGCTAACAACATTTATTGGCTATAAGCCATCAAGGCGGGTCATGTCCAATCCAAATTCAAAACCATATCCAAACTCAAGCTCATGACCAACAAGCCATCAAGGCAGGTCATGTCCAATCCAAATTCAAAACCATATCCAAACTCAAGCTCATGACCAGCAAGCCATCAAGGCAGGTCATGTCCAATCCAAATTCAAAACCATATCCAAACTCAAGCTCATGACCAACAAGCCATCAGGCCGGTCATGTCCAATCTCAAATTCAAATTCCAAACCATATGCAATCCCGGAATACATCAAAACCAAACATCAAATATAGCCACAAACCATCAAGGTAGGCTGAATCCAAAACCAAAATCCAATTGAAATTCCAAAATCATAGCCACCAAACTCAATGGTAGGCTCCACCAAATTCCAACCATACCATACCTTTAACCCAAAAAAAAACCATATAAAAAAAACTAAGTCTGCCCAAATCCAGACTTGTTCAATCCGGGTGAACTCCTTCAAAATCATATTTCCCTATCTACAACAAGGACAAAATAAAATCATAAAAAGTAAAAGGGCATCAGCTGCCACCTCAAGATCCGACAAATCCATCATGATCAAAGGTCTGCAGGTATGGCTTGACGGAAGCCAACCTATCACCCTGCGGGATAGGTATGTTCCTACAATCCCAACCTCAAACCGCTTCTCAGTTTTGCGGCGGTTTCAAGGAGAATCAGGAGATCCCAAGAAGGAAGCCGATGTCAAGCAAAAGACCCAGCACTCTCCCAGGTTCAAACAAATCTGGGTTCCAAAAAAAAAGGAAGCCCATAAACTCAAGAAGACTCAAGCAAATATCAAAGGTCTTTAGTAAGAGAAGCAACGCCAAATATGCTTCCCTTCAACATATTGAGCTCAAGCACCATCATGGGTAACAAGAAAAAGAAATATACAAGAAGTCAATCTATACTTCTCAAGGCTCGGAATACCCGAATAGTCAAAGAAAATCCAACTCAGTAATTCAAATCTCGCATATCGGCCTTCAACCGTATACGGCGAGTTTCAATATTTGATGGGCTGGGGGCAATTCCTAACGCCAGTACCCGTCCGTCAAAAAGACGACGTGTTACTTGGGCAGCTGAGGAAAAACCCAAGCTTATAATCTTCTCATGCTATGCCGCCGGAATGACTCTGGCGAACCAGCTGAACCAATCGCTGAAGCCACTTCAATCCTGCTAAAGCCATCAGGTAATTTGCCAGAAGAAACCGCCAGCCCGGCGGACAAGCTGAAGCACCTGGTCAAGTTCTCCCTCGTATTGATATTTAACATGAGGGAATTCAAATCCCCTTCTTCGAAGAAGAACAATATTCAAGTCGAAGAAGGTGGGCCTTCAACTTCAAACATCAATCCCGTCATCGACTTGCCGACAAAGGAAAATTTCCAGGCTATGTCAGATGACGACAAATATCAAGTGATGCAGCAATCCCAATCTCAAATGGCTGTGCTTCTAAATGAAATGAGGCAACTGGTAACTACAAGCCTCCCCATTCTGTGGAGCCAGTCTCTGCTCAAAATCAACAAAATCAACATCCAGATGGGGCTGCCCCGACAATTATCCAGCAGCTTCTACGACTGGTCTTCTTCCTCAAACTACGGTTCAAGACATCATTGATCCGTCCAATATTATGACCCCTCAAGGTGTTGCCATACAAAGGCATGAGATACTGAGGATTATTCAAGATATGTTCGCTCAGTAGAGCAAAGGTATTCAGGTGGCAGATCCATATTCTGTTCCA
Source organism: Colocasia esculenta (assembly GCA_014218235.1). NCBI lineage: Eukaryota > Viridiplantae > Streptophyta > Magnoliopsida > Alismatales > Araceae > Colocasia > Colocasia esculenta. The sequence goes on along the minus strand of JACBKR010006088.1, from coordinate 8,521 downwards.
TATCCAGTACATCATCAATTCAAGAAGCTGCCAGAGATATGCCCTAAAGTCACAAAACTATCAAAGTTTAATGGACAGGGGTCGCCATTGGAATATGTGCCACATTATGTTATTTATCTTGGTCGAGCTCGCCATCGGCAAATCTTATCTCTTCAGATATTTTGCAACTTCCTTGATTGAAGTCGCATTTCAATGGTATTCAAAATTCAAGCCAACTCAGTTACCGATCGGGCAGATATGCAAAAGAAATTCATGGGCCATTTCCAAATGGCTGAATGGAAGGTATCCCTCTTGCCAAATTATCTTCCCTCAACAGAAGAAAAGGGGAATCGGCAATCCACTTCATCAAGGGATGGAGAGAGTTTAGCATGAAATGCAATAACCCTCCTGTTCAAGAAGATACAATCCCTATCTGCCAAAAAGGCCTCATATCAACAATCAATGAGAAACTCTTGGGAGCAAATATCAAGAGCTTCGATTAATTGAATTCCATAGTGGCAGACACTGAGATGTTTCTAGCCGAGCAAATAACACAGACATCTCATAAAGGCAAGCTCCCCAAAGAGCGCAATAATTAGCAAAAAAAAAAAGGTCAACATCATTGACTCCTCACCTGATGATGAAGCAAAGGGGGCAACAATCTCTCCTGCCCCAAAGAAGAAATCAGAAGCTAAAGCTCCACTGCCATCATTGATGGGGCGCATGAAGACTCCTTATTCTTTCAAAAAACAAGAATCATAGAGGCTCTTTGATCTCTGCCTCGACAATCAGTTATATCACTGCCAGAACCAAAGAGGCAGGCAGGTGTCAGCCAAACCAATCAGCTTAATTTGCCCGTATCACCGTATGGTGGGGCATGCAATTGAAGATTGCTACATCTTCAAAAGTGAGGCCCAGAAGATCATTCAAATGGCCTCATTTCTATGCAAAATGCTTTGGCTGACCCTCCTCAACTTCATGCTTGGGATCGACCAGAGCAATCTGTCGATATCATTTATATGACGAGACTTCCAACAAATTCAAATCATCCCGAGGACGGTCATTCATGTAATCCTCCTCAAGATAATTCAGGAGCTCATTCTCTACCAAGATCAAGACATGATCCATATAGAATAATGAGGAAAGTCCAAAGTGAATATACTCTTATGCATACTCAAATATATTCAGAACTGCCTCCTATGTCGCCATATGCAGACTCAATTGGGTGGCTATCCGAAGATCCTTCAACTCCTGTCGAGTCGGCAAGGTTATATTCTTTCCCTCGACATCTCACTTACTCACTCTTCCGGCTATGCCTGAGATCAGGATATATAGATTATCTGGTCCCGGAAGAACTGAGACCCAACTATTGCCCATATCATCAACTACTGGGACACGTCATTGAAGACTGTCCAATTTTCAAACAAGAAGTGGAAGAAATGATCCAGCAAGGACGCATCAATATGGGTAATTATCTGGTCAATCCCCCACAACCTCATATTCAGCCACCATTGAATGCACCATACAATCCTGGACCTTATTCGGTCAATGTCATCAATGCATCATCTTCTGGGTTCTTGAACCAGAGGACAACCGCCTATGCCGCATCCATATCTATCCAGCCGATGGTATGATGATTGGCACCCTCTACATCAACGCTCGTTCATCTAAAAATACTCAGGCCATATTCAATCAGCTTAAGATCAGAGGGTTGATAAAAGGGTATCCCCCTGAGTCCTATATTTCCGAAAAGGAAAAGCGATCATATCTCTATTGTGAATATCATGCCATGGTCATACATCCTACTAAAGATTGCCCAGATCTCCATGATTGGATCGAAACAAAGATCGGGAGAGAGTAATCGATCAAGAGGGAAATCTCCTCACCCCCTCATCACAAATATATGAGTCCAAGTTCCATTCCAAGCACAATATCAAGATATATGTGAATATTATCATCGCCATTGGGCTATGGGCAGCATAGAAGCAAGGCCGATGTTGAACAATTCAGGATTGGCCTGTTTCAATACAGAAATGGAATATCAGAAGAAACTGCAGCGAAACCAATCTCGCAGCAAGATGAGGAGTTTGTAGATGATTACTACCAACTCCCTCCTGAAATCGTTGAAGAATCAATCAACTCAACCTTTCAGGTACAACCTTCAGAAGCTGAATGGGTCACTGTTGGCCCTCGAAAGTCAAGAAATCCTAGAAGACCGGCAAATCTGTCGTCAAAGGTCATTCTAGTAGAAAAATATTCCTGAACCAGCCTCAGAGCAAAAGTAATGAATTCACTAGAAGCTCTGCAAATGAAGAATAGAGAGAAAAATAGAAAAAGAAATGAAAAAAGAAAAATGAAGAAACAAATAGAAGATGCTGCCGCAGCAGAAGCTCCTCAGCAGCTGACGGCTGTTCAAAGACTTCAACAACTAATTGATGAGCTGGATGAATATGTATCTCCCAGGCCTTTGATATAACCTACACTCGATCAATATATCCCATGGGAAGAGATCGAGCGAAAGCGACGGCTTCGGGACTGGCTACTCCATGTCCAGCATGAAGCATTGCAAGAGGAGGATCTCCCTCCCACATCAAGCTTGAGCCTCTTTAATGAAGATGCTGAAATTACTATGGAACAGTTGGACTCCATGTTCAACTCATTCTCCTGTTATATGGTGTTCATCCCTCCTCCAAAGGAATTGCAAACTCCCGCAAAAACACTACTACACAAGCAGGAGATAACCAACGACGCTTGTATACCAGCGTCGACCTCCAGGTAATTCAAATCATCATCTTAAGAAGGGTCGTGGCAGGCACCCAAAAGCATCTTCCACTACCAAGCAGCCAGATAAGATCATACTCTTTCATGGCGAAGAAGCAAAGCCTCTGCCCGAACCTCAAATCCGGGCGGATTCTTATATATTTGATCCTTCAGATGAAGAAGGGGGACTGCTCGACAAGGCTTCTCAGTCTGAAGATAAAAATTTAAATCCATATGCTTCATCAAATGAGCCAGACAATATTCCTCCTCTTCCCAATGAGAAGTTATTGACTCCTATCTCTCAAAAGAAGTTAGTCAAGTCAAAAGAGCTTTCTGGGTTCTCATTAAGGGAATCTTCCCATTAGGCCAAGTACGCTCTGAAGCTGACGACAAAATTCTTCAGCAACTGACATCACTTCCCGTCAACATCACTGTCTGGGAAGCAATTGCCTGGAGCAAAGACTTGAGAGAAACTCTTGTCAAAATACTCCAAGAACCAGAAACTTATGAAGCTCATATGGCAGATTTCCGAGCTCAGGCATATGAAGCAATGGCGGCAAATGTCACCTTCACTGATGAAGATTTGCTATTATCTTCCCCATATCATAATCGTCCTTTATATATGAAGGAAACATAATGACAGGCCATTGAATCGGATCTTGATTGATCCGGGGGCATCCATCAATCTAATGCCCTACAGACCTTTCAATCTTTATATCTTATGCCCTATATGCAAAGGGTACAGGATGTGAAGATCACAGGATTCAATCAAAACTCAGAAAAAGCAGTAGGAAGAGTCACCGTCAACTTGGCTCTAGGGGATTTCGTCACTAGGGTGACCTTTTTCATTATTGATGCTAATACAACATATAAAGTTCTGCTTGGGAGACCTTGGCTGCATGAAAACTGGGTCATTCCATCAACTCTCCATCAATGCATCAAATATGCAAAAGAAGGGAAGCAGTATACAGTTTTTGCTGATCAAGCCCCCTTTCGGGAGGATGAATGCAACCTGACTGATGCCCTCTTATATCTTGGGGGACCAAATCCTCAACCCTTCTTCCTGTCTAAAGAAAAGGGTAAGCAAATTAAATGCTCAAATAAAGACAGTGAGACTGGCGAGCTTTTTGTGATAAATAAAAGCCTTGCTAAATCTTCTGTAAAGAATTCTCAAAGCAAAGAATCCGCCCAGAACGGCGGAATATCAGTTATGAAGCTGATCATGTAAGTCAAGTCATTGATGGCGGTATTCCTTTACCACCCAATTGCATGCAAATTTATTCTTCGAAGCAAGAACAAGTGTTCGACGATTAAAAACTTTCGTCGTCACTTATCAAAGAAAAGAAAGAAGAATGGCTAAGCCAATTCTCTTCTACAAGGGGAATTGACACTCCCAACTTATACAGAGGATGATTTTGGTTGGGAAGACAGCTCCAACAACCAGCTAGAATCAATACAAGAAATGGCCGATATGCCAGCAAAGATTAAGGAGATGTGCAAAAAGCAGAAAATTCCTCATGTACAAGATATCTCCCGGAGAAATTTCTTCAAGCAATTATGGGAACCTTCGCAAGTCCGGGGGCAACCTCCATTCTCTGCAAAAGATACTAGAGGATTAGGTTATGATGCCAAATCCTCTTATACAGTTAATGTTGTGGAATCATCATCAGAGGTCTGCAGCACCCAGAATAATCAGGAGTGTTCCGACTCCAACTTCCAAGATATTATTCCAGCTCTATCAAATGAATTATTAAATGAAGAGCCATCAGAAGAATTCTACAAGCAATCTTCATCTACAAATCTTCAAGAGATAGGGATCTCTATGAAGTCTACGTCACCAACTCCGATGATGAAGGAGATTTCATAGGTCTACAACCAGCTCCCCAAGAAATCGAGGATGGTGGACAAGCCACTATTGATGAATTAATTGAACTCAATCTCGGGAGTCAACAAGATCCCCGGCCAATCTTTATCAGTGCCCTTCTTGGTGAACAAGAAAGACAATCTTATCAAACACTTCTCTTAGAATTCCAAGATTGCTTCGCTTGGAATTATAAAGAAATGCCGGGACTAGAGCCATCAGTTGCTGAGCATGAATTATCTATACTGCATACGGCCAAGCCTGTCAAACAAGCTCAAAGGCGTATGCGGCATGAACTAGAATTGAAAGTAAATACTGAAGTCGACAAGCTTTCTGAAGTAGACTTCATCGAGCCATGCATATATCCAATATGGCTCGCCAATATTGTTCCAGTGAAGAAAAAGAATGGTCAAATCCGGATATGTATCGACTATAGGGACTTGAATAAAGCATGTCCCAAGGATGATTTCCCAGTTCCAATTACTGAAACAATGGTGGATATGACCACCGGCTATGAAGCCTTGTCTTTTATGGACGGGTCTTCCGGTTACAATCAAGTCCGGATGGCAATCAAAGATAAAGATTACACTGCATTCAGATCACCCAAGGTATCTTCAACTACAAAAGAATGCCCTTTGGCTTGAAGAATGCAGGAGCCACATATCAAAGAGCCATGACAAAAATATTTGACGAAATGATCCATGATGTAGTTGAATGCTATGTCGATGATCTCGTCGTCAAAACCAAAAAACGGGAGGACCATCTATATGATCTTCGCCGTGTTTTTGAAAGGCTTCGCCAATCAAATTGAAGATGAACCCTATGAAGTGTGCATTTGGGGTTTCAAGTGGCAAGTTCCTGGGTTTCATCGTCAAATATCGGGGAATAGAAATAGACCCTGACAAAATCAAGGCAATCCAGCAATTGCCACCTCCTCAAAATTTGACTGAGCTAAGGTCATTTCAAGGAAGACTAGCCTATATCAGGCGATTTATATCCAATCTCTCAGGAAAATGCATGCCGTTCGGCAAACTAATGAAGAAGAATGCACCCTTCATCTGGGATCAAGAATGCCAAATTGCTTTTGAACAGATCAAAAAGTATCTCCTTACTCCACCAGTTCTGGGGGCACCAATTGCTGGGAGATCTCTTATACTGTATATCTCAGCTATGGATGCTTCTCTGGGAGCTTTATTGGCACAAACAAATGAGGATGAAAAAGAGCAAGCTTTATACTATCTTAGCAGAAAGCTAATTGGTCCAGAGCTCCGATATGCTCCAATGGAAAAAGTATGCCTAGCACTGGTATTTGCCGTCAAGAAATTGAGACATTATCTGCTGGCCCATGAAGTTAAACTCATCTCTCCAAGTATGATCCACTCAAATATTGTTGAGGCAGCCTGTACTATCAGGACGGCTCGGAAAATGGGCCCTGCTCCTATGGAATTTGATATCACATATATCTCACAAAAAGCCATCAAAGGACAGGGTCTGGCTGAATTTTTAGCCGCTCATCCAATAACAGAAAATTCCCCTCTGTCTATAGATCTTCCGGAAGACGAAACTCTCTCCTCTATAAAGGGGAAGAAGATCAAATTCAGGAACCCCACATTCCAAAGAAGTTGTCACAATCGACTTACCTTCATGGGAGCTATATTTTGACGGGGCTTCCCGAATTCTTCAATATACAGATGGTTCCACCTCTGTCTACTCTACTGGCTGGAATTTTTTGTCACCCCATATGGAGGAATCTTATACAATTCATGTGCTCTCATGAAGCAACTTACAAATAATGAAGCAGAATATGAAGCCTTAATTATTGGACTTCGATTAGCTCTCGAAATGGGGATCAGAGGTATTCAAGTTTACGGAGACTCACAACTGGTCATCCGACAAATATTGGGCCAGTATGAAGTCCGTAAACCACAATTACTTCCATATCACATGCAGCCATGAAACTCAAAGAACAATTCAGCTTTTTCCATATATCCCATATACCAAGAAATGAAAATTCCCAGGCAGATGCTCTGGCCAAATTGGCCTCTACCATAAAATTGCCCCTGAAGGAGAAGTGGACATAATGGTCCGCCATAGAAGACTCATGCCGAGTGTCTTCGACGCTGAGTCTGATATTATGATCGAAGAGGTATATACTACAGAGCAAGATGTCACAAATGAACCTCAGGATTGGCGTGAGCCGATCATTAAAATTAAGAAAGGCTGGCTACCTCCTGATCGTGCACAAAGAATTCAGCTCCTGCGAAGGGCTGCATCATATCAGATAATATAGATCAACTATATAGGCTGGTCCTGAAAGAAAGGATCAGTCCTTCTCAGGTGTTTATCTCTCAAGGAGGCCAAATCATCATGAGGAAGTTCACTCTGGGCTGTGTGGTGCACACCAGGCAGGAGAAAAGATGAAAATTAATATCAAACTAAAAGGTTTCTACTGGCCCACTATATACGCGGACTGTATCCAATATGCCCGTGCATGTCATCAATGTCAGGCATTTGGTCCTGTGCCAAGGAAATCACCAAATATGTTACATCCCACAGCGCCAACATGGCCCTTTGCTGAATGGGGTATGGATATTGTGGGACCATTCCCACCTTCCACTCAAGGCCACAAGTTATATTGGCTGCTACAGATTATTTCTCTCGATGGGCTGAAGCTATCCCATTGAGGGAGGTAACTGGAGACTCGGTCGCCAAATTCGTCAAACAAAATATAGTATACAGATTTGGGACTCCTCACAGGATTATATCTGATAATGGGTCGCAGTTTAGAAACAAAACAATATATTCTTTGGCGGCAAAGTTCCATATTGACTGGAGGACATCCTCAATATACAATCCACAGGCAAATGGTTGGCAGAAGCCTTCAATAAAACCTTCTGTAAATTACTGGCCAAGATAGTTGACAATAGAAAGCGAGAGTGGGGAGAAAAAGTTCATGAAGCTTTATGGGCTTACAGAACTACATATAAAACTCCTACAGGGTGTTCACCCTTCTCCTTAGTTCTATGGAGCTGAGGCCATGATCCCTAAGAAATTGAAATGACATCCTATCGGGTGGCAATTCAAAATAAGTTTCAAAGCCAAGACCAAGATCAAATGGAGAGAAGACTCGAAGAGCTTTCCAATTTAGAAGGAAGCGCCTTGAAGCCTACAAATCCCTTCAAGTATATCAAGCCAGAATGGTTCGTGCGTTCGACAAATAGCAAGACCCAGAGCTTTCAAACAAGGGGATCTTGTCATGGTCAAATGCAGAGAAGCAATGGCTGGGAAATCATGTGGCAAATTGCAGCCTATTTGGCTCGGTCCATATATCATCACTATGGCATATGAAGGAGGCGCATATCGGCTCGTGGACCATAAAGGTATTGCGCCCTTTCCTCCGCTCAACGGGAAACACCTGAAATTGTACCACGCGCCAGAACATGAATTCTCTGGCCAGCCTCCAAAACAAAAAGAAACAGTCACCTCAAAAGGCATGAAGCCAAAAGAGAATGAAAAATTATGAAACAAAGTTTGCCATAGATGGGGGCAAAGGAATCAAATTTCCACCTGCCCGTCATATACCCCAACTTTTCAGTCCTTACCAAGCGTGAAGCCAAGGGCATTCCATGTAAAACCCAAATCAAATCTTGACCATAGCCAACAAACCAAAAAGGTAGGTTATGCCAAATCCATATCCAAAACCATAGCCACAAACCAAAAAGGTAGGCTATGCCAAATCCAAAATACCAAAACCATAGCCAGCAAACCAAAAAGGTAGGCTATGCTAAATCCAAAATACCAAAACCATAGCCAGCAAACCAAAAAGGTAGGCTATGTCAAATCCAGAATACCAAAACCATAGCCAACAAACCAAAAAGGTAGGCTATGCCAAATCCAAAATACCAAAACCATAGCCCAAAC
>JACBKR010006087.1:0-14407 GCA_014218235.1 Colocasia esculenta | reverse complement strand
TTTCGTGTCAAAAGTTCATTGTTTCGGCCTCCAAAATTTTAGTTCCTGCCACAGATTTGCATTTTTTTGCAGTGACGGTCTTGGATCACGCGGCTCCCCTGCGGGACCGCCGCCCTCAGTCGGCCATTCTTGGCGGCGAAGGTCGCCTTCGCGCGGACCGACGGCTCCTCCCGTGTCGTAAAATGACGTGCGCGCGAAAATGGCGATTTCGCCACCCCTGATGGATTACTCCCACCCCTTCTACGAAAGAAACATGCAAACATTCTGCCCGGAAATTAGAATCGCTTAGGTGACACTCTTCGGAATCGTCTCTCCGAGCCGGTCGAGAAGACGCAAATTTTGCGAAATTCCGAGCCCGGCGTCGGGAAGCCACCTCGGGGCGTGTGTACTAGTACACCGATTTTCGCACCACTTGGGTAAAACGTGGATATTTCCGCGCCGGGGTGCTGAAACCGCCCGCGAGTCCCCAATTCCGAATCGGCACTCCGACCCGTCGGCCTGGGGGTCGGACCCATGATTTCCGGTCCGGCGCCCGGATTTCGCTCGCAGAGGGCGGCTGCAGCTCACGATGTCGCACGGTTTCCGACACGCCTTCGGTTTTAAAACGGCATAACTCTCCGCCGGGTATGGGAATCCCTTATATGACCACATTTCGGAATCGGCACTTAGAGGCGCTCGGCGCCATCGATTGCCTCGGTGATCAGACGCCGTCTTCGGGTCCATAATCCATCATTTCGGCCTCCAAAATTTCGGTTACTACCGGCGATTCGCATTTTTTTGCCGCGCGTTTCCTAGATAACGCGACTCCCCTGCGGGGCAGCCACCCACAGTCGCCCCTTCTCGGCGGGTCGAGGGTCGCCGTCGACGCGGCCTAACGGATTCTCCCCGTGTCGTAACGAGTTGCGCGCGAAAAGGCAGATTCGCCCCCCCTGACGGATTACCCCACCCCCTTCCACGGATGAAATGGGCATAAGTTTCGCCCGGGTATCAGAATCGCATATGTGACCACTCTTCGGAATCGTCTCTCTGTGCCGGTCGAGAAGACACAAGTTTCGCAAAATTCTGAGCCCGGCACCCGGAATGCCACATCGGGGTGTATGTACTAGTACACGATTTTCGCCACCCTTGGGTAAAAACATAGATATTTCCGCTTCCGGTGATCAGAACTGCCCGTGAGGCCCCAATTCCGAATCGGACACTCCGATCCGGTCGACCCTGGGCCAGACCCCGAGATTTCCTGTCCGACGCCTGGATTCCGCTACCGGAGGGCGGCAGTGGCTCCCGATGCGCACAGATTCCGACACGCCTTCGGTAAAACGGCCATAACTTTCCGCCCGGGTATCAGAATCGCTTATATGACCACTTTTCGGAATCGGCACTCAGAGGCACTCATCGCTGTCAATTGCATAAACAATTAGACGCTATTTTGAGTCGAAAATCCATCATTTTAATCTCCGAAATTTCAGTTCCTACGGCGATTCGAATGTTTTTGCCATGGTGTTTCTTGGATCACGCGGCTCCCCTGCGGGGCCGCACCCTAAGTCGGCCTTCTTGGCGGTCGAAGGTTGCCATCGATGCCGCCCGATGGCTCCTCCCCATGTCGTAAACGTGTGCGCACGAAAATGGCCGATTTCACCACCCCTGATGGATTACTCCCACCCCCTTCTACGTAAGAAACGGGCATAACGTCGGCCGGGTATCAGAATCGATTATGTGACCACTCTTCGGAATCGTCTCTATGATCCGGTCGAGGAAGACGCCATTTTGCAAAATTCCGAGCCCGGCGCCCGGAATGCCACCTCGGGGGTGTATACTAGTACACCAATTTTCGCATCACTTGGGTAAAACGTTGATATTTCTGCGCCCGATAATCGGAACCGCCCGCGAGGCCCCAATTCCGAATCGGCACTCCGACCCGGTCGGCCCTGGGCCGGACCAGAGATTTCCGATCCGACGCCAGATTCCACTCCCGGTTTCGTCAGCGGCTCCCGATGCAACAGATTCCGACATGCCTTCGGTAAAATGGCCATAACTCTCCGCCCGAGTGTCGGAACCCTTATAGGACCACTTTCGGAATCGGCACTCAGAGGCGCTTGTCGCTCTCGAATGCCTCGGCGATCGGACGCCGTCTTTTGGTCGAAAATCCATAGTTTCGGCATCCAAAATTTTGGTTCCTACCGGCGATTCGCATTTTTATGCCGCGACGTTTCCTGGATCATGCGGCTCGTCTGTGGGGCAGCCACCCACAGTCGGCCCTTCTCGGCGGCTGGTGATCAGAACCGCCCGCGAGGTGTATATTTCCACGTTCGGCGATCGGAACCGCCCGCCAGGCCCCAATTCCGAATCGGCAGTCCGACCCGATCGTCCCTGGGCCGGACTCAGAGATTTCCGGTTCGGCGCCCAGATTCCGCTCCCGGAGGACGGCAGTGGCTCCCGATGCGCACGGATTCCGACACTCCTTCGGTAAAACGGCCATAACTCTCCGCCCGGGTATCAGAATCCCTTATATGACCACTTTTTGGAATCGGCACTCAGAGGCGCTCGTCTCCCTCGACTGCCTAGGCGATCGGACGCCAGTTTTGGGTCAACAATCCATCATTTCGGCCTCCAAAATTTTGGTTCTAGCCGGCGATTCGCATTTTTTTGCTGCGACGTTTCCTAGATCTCGCGGCTCCCCTGCGGGGCCGCCGCCCACAGTAAGCCCTTCTCGGCGGGCGAGGGTCGCCGTCGACGCGGCCCAACGGCTCCTCCCCACGTCGGAAACGAAGGTGCTCGCGAAAATGGCGTATTTCGCCCCCCTGATGGATTACTCTCACCCCTTCTACAGAAGAAATGGACATAACATTCCGCCCGGGTATCAAAATCGCTTATGTGACCACTCTTCGGAATCGTCTCTTGAGCCGGTCGATAAGACGCTAGTTTCGCAAAATTCCGAGCTCGGCGCCCAGAATGCCACTCGGGGCGTGTGTACTAGTAGACCGATTTCGCACCACTTGGGTAAAACGTGGATATTTCCTCACCCGGTGATCGGAACTGCCTGCGAGGCCCCAATTCCGAATCGGCTCTCCGACACGTCGGCCCTGGGCCAGACCCGGAGATTTCCGATCCGACGCCCGAATTCCGCTCCCGGAGGGTGGTACCGGCTCCCGATGCGCACGGATTCCGACACGCCTTCGGTAAAATGTCCATAACTTTCCGCCCGGGTATCGGAATCGCTTATATGACCACTTTTCGGAATCGGCACTCAGAGGCGCTCGTCGCCATCAATTGTCTAGGAGATCAGACGCTGCTTTCAGGTCGAAAATCCATTGTTTTAACCTGCAAAATTTGAGTTCCTACCGGCGATTCGCATTTTTTTGCCGTGACATTTCTTGGATCACGCAGTTCCCCTGCGGGGCAGCCGCCCTTACTCGGCCCTTCTCGGAGGTCGAAGGTTGCCGACGACGCGGCCCGACGGCTCCTCCCACGTCATAAACGAGTGCGTGCGAAAATGGCCGATTTCGCCACCCCTGATGGATTACTCCCACCCCCTTCTACGGAAGAAATGCGCATAACATTCCGCCCGGGTATCATAAATCGCTTATGTGACACTCTTCGGAATCGTTTCTCCCGTGCCGATCGAGAACACGTCAGTTTCGCGAAATTCTGAGTCCGATGCCCGAAATGCCAGCACGGGGCGTGTGTATTAGTACACCGATTTTCCTACCACTTCGGTTAAACATGGATATTCTTGTCCCGGGATCGGAACCGCCCGCGAGGCCCCAATTCTCAATCGGCAGTCCGATCCGCTCGGCCCTGGGCCGGACTCGGAGATTTCCGGTCCGACGACCAGATTCCCGCTCGAGAGGGCGGCAGCGGCTCCGATGCCCACGGATTCCGACATGCCTTCGGTTTAAAACGGCCATAACTTTCCGCCCGGGTATCGGAATTGCTTATATGACCACTTTTCAGAATCGGCACTCAGAGGCGCTCGTCTATGTCAATTGCCGAGGCGATCAGGACACGTATTTTTGAGTCGAAAATCCATCATTTTTAATCTCCAAATTTGGTTCCGGCCGGCGATTCGCATTTTTGCCGTGACGTTTCTTGGATTACGCGGCTCCCCTGCGGGGCCGCCGCCCCAGTCGGCCCTTCTTGGCGGTCGAAGGTTTCCGTCGACGTGAACCGACGGCTCTCCCCACGTCGTAAATGAGGCGCGCGAAAATGGCCGATTTCGCCACCCCTGATGGATTACTCCCACCCCTTCTATGAAAGAAATGAGCATAACTTTCCGCCGGATATCAGAATCGCTTATGTGACCATTCGGGGCATGTGTACTAGTACACCGATTTTCGCACCACTTGGGTAAAACGTGGATATTTCCGCGCCGGTGATTGGAACCGCCCGCGAAGGCCCCAATTCCGAATCGGCACTCCGACCCGGTCGGCCCTAGGCCGGACCGGAAAATTTTCGATCAGACGCCTAGATTCCGCTCCCAGATTTCGCCAGCGGCTCCTGATGCGCACGGATTCTGACACGCCTTCTGTAAAACGGCATAACACTCCCCGGGTGTCGGAATCGCTTATAAACCACTTTTCGAAATCGGCATTCAGAGGCGGCTCGTCGCTCTCGATTGCCTCGGCAATCAGACGCCATCTTTTGGTCAAAAATCCATCATTTTAATCTCTGAAATTTCAGTTGCTGTCGGCGATTCGCTTTTTTTGCCGTGATGTTTCTTGGATGACGCGGCTCCCCTGCGGGGCCGCCGCCCTCAGTCGGCCCTTCTTGGCGGCCCTTCTCGGCCTCCGGACGTTTCCTGGATCACGCGGCTACTCTGCGGGGAAGCAACCCACAGTCGGTCCTTCTCGGCGGCTGGTGATCGGAACCGCCCGCGAGGTGGATATTTCCGCACCTGGTGATCGGAACCGCCCGCGAGGCCCCAATTAGAATCGGCAGTCGACCCTGTCGGCACTGGGCCGAACCGGAGATTTCCGGTGCAAACGCCCGGATTCCGCTCCCGGTGGGCAGGGGCCAGCGGCTCTCGATGCGCACGAATTACGACACGCGCCTTTAGTAAAACAGCCATAACTCTCCGCTCGGGTATCGGAATCTCTTATATGACCACTTTTCGGAATTGGCACTCAGAGTGCTCGTCGTCCTGATTCCGTAGGCGATCGGACGCCATTTTCTGGTAAAAAATCCATCATTTCGACCTCCGAAATTTTGGTTCTGGCCGACGATTCGCATTTTTTTGTCGCGACGTTCCTAGATCCCGCGGCTCCCCTGAGGGGTCGCCGCCCCTAGTCGGCCCTTCTCGGCGATCGAGGGTTGCCGTCGACGCGGCCCGATGGCTCTCCCGCGTCGTAAACGAAGTGCGTGTGCGCGCGAAAATGGCCTATTTCGCCACCCCTGACGGATTACTCCCACCCCCTTCTACAGAAGAAATGAGCATAACTTTCCGCCCGGGTATCAGAATCGCGTATGTGGATATCTTCGAGCTGGTCGAGAAGATGCCATTTTCGCGAAATTATGAGCCCGGCTCTCGGAATGCCACCTCGGGGCGTGTGTACCAGTACGCCGATTTTCGCACCTTGGGTAAAACGTGGATATTTCCGCGCCCGGTGATCGGAACCGCCCGCGAGGCCCCAATTCCGAATCGGCACTCCGACCCGATCGGCCCTGGGCCGGACCCAGAGATTTCTGGTCCGGCACCCGGATTGCGCTTCCGGAGGGTGGCAGCGGCTCCCGATGCGCACGGATTCCGACACGCCTTCGGTAAAATGGCCATAATTCTACGCCCGAGTATCAGAATCCCTTATATGACCACTTTTGGGAATCGGCACTCAGAGGCACTCGTCGTTCTTGATTGCCTGGGCGATCGGATGCCTTTTTCCCGTCGAAAATCTATTGTTTCGGCTCCAAAATTTTGGTTCCTGACGGCGATTCTCGTTTTTTTTGCCGCGACGTTTCCTGGATCACGCGACACCCCTGCGGGGCCGCCGCCCACAGTCGGCCGTTCTAGGTGGTCGAGGGGTCGTCATCGACGCGGCCCGACGGCTCCTCCCTGCGTCGTAAACGACGGTGCGCGTGAAAATGCCGATTTCGCCACCCCAGACGGATTACTCCCACCCCCTTTATAGAAGAAATGGGCAATAACTTTCCGCCCGGGTTTCAGAATGCATATGTGACCACGCTTCGGAATCGTCTCTCCGAGCCGGTCGAGAAGACGCCAGTTTCGCAAATTCTGAGCCCGAAGCCTAGAATGCCACCTCGGGGCGTGTGTACTAGTACACCGATTTTCGCACCACTTGGGTAAAACGTGGATATTACCGCGCCCGGTGATCGGAACCGCCCGCGAGGCCCCAATTCCAAATCGGCACTATGACCCGGTCGGCCCTGGGCCGGACCCGGAGATTTCCGGTTCGGCGCCCGGATTCCTCTTCCGGAGGGCGGTAGTGGCTCCCGATGCACACGGATTCCGACATGCCTTCGGTAAAATGGCCATACTACTCCGCCGGGTATCGGGACTACCATATATGACCAATTTTCGGAATCGGCACTCAGAGGGCTCGTCGCACTCCAATGTCTAGGCGATCGGACGCCATATTCGGGTCGAAAATCCATCATTTCTGCCTCCAAAATTTCGGTTCCTCCCGACAATTTGCATTTTTTGCCGTGACATTTCCTGGATCACGCGGCTCCCCTACGGGCCGCCGCCCACAGTCGGCCATTCTCGGCGGTCGAGGGTCACCGTCGACGTGGCCCGACGACTCCTCCCCGCGTCGTAAACGAGTGCGCTTGAAAGTGGCCGATTTCGCCACCCCTGACGGATCACTCTCACCCCCTTCTACGGAAGATGTGTACTAGTACACCGATTTCGAACCACTTGGGTAAAACATGGATATTTCCACGCCGGTGATAAGAACCGCCCGCGAGGCCCCAATTCCGAATCAGCACTCCGACCCGGTCGGCCCTGGGCCGGACCCAGAGATTTTCGATCCGGTGCCCGGATTCCGCTCACGAGGGCGGCAGCTGCTCCCGATGCGCACGGATTCCGACATGCCTTCGGTAAAGCGGCCATAACTTTCCGCCCAGGTATCTGATCGCTTATATGACAACTTTTCGGAATCTGCACTCAGAGGTGCTCGTCGCTCTCAATTGCCGAGGCGATCAGTTACCGTTTCTGAGTCGAAAATCAATCGTTTCGGCCATCGAAATTTTGGTTCCTTCCGGCGATTCGCGTTTTTTTTTCCGCGACGTCTCCTGGATCATGCGACTCACATACGGAGCTGCCGCCCACAGTCGGCCCTTCTCGGCGATCGAAGGTCACCATCGAGTGGCCCGATGGCTCCTCCCCGCGTCGTAAAACGAGTGCGCGCAAAAATGGCCGATTTCGCCACCCCTTACGGATTGCTCCCACCCCCTTCTACGGAAGAAATGGGCCTAACTTTCCACCCAGGTATCAGAATTGCTTTTGTGACCACTCTTGGAATCGACTCTCCGAGCCGGTCGAGAAGACGCCAGTCTCGTGAAATTTCGAACCCGACGCTTGAAATGCCACTTCGGGGCGTGTGTACTAGTACACTGATTTTTGCACCACTTCCGTAAAACGTGGATATTTCCTCACCCGGTGATCGGAAAACCCGCCCGCGAGGTGCCAATCCGACTGGGCACTCCGACCCGGTCGGCCTGGGCCAGACTCGGAGATTTCCGGTCCGTCGCCCGGATTCCGCTCCCAGAGGGCAGCAGCGGCTCCCGATGCGCACAGATTCCGACACGCCTTCGGTAAAACGGCCATAACTTTCCGCCCGGGTATCGGAATCGCATATATGACCACTTTTCGGAATCGGCACTCAGAGGCGCTCGTCTCCCTCGATTGCTGAGGTGATCTGATGTCGGTTCAAGTCGAAAATCAATCATTTCGGCCACCGAAATTTAGTTCCTTCCGGCGATTCGCGTTTTTTTGCCGCGACGTCTCCTGGATCACGCGGTTCCCCTTTCGATTCGTCAGCCGCCCACAGTCGGCGCTTCTCAGCGGTCGAAGGTCTCCGTCGACGCAGACCCGATGGCTCCTCCCCGCGTCGTAAACGAGTGCGTGCGAAAATGGCCGATTTCGCCGCCCCTGACGAATTGCTCCCACCCCCTTCTACGGAAGAAAAGGGAATAAACTTTCCGCCCGGGCATCAGAATTGCTTATGTGACCACTCTCGGAATCGTCTCTCCGAGCCGGTCGAGAAGACGCCAGTCTCGCGAAATATGAGCTCGGCGCTTGAAATGCCACCCGGGGCGTGTGTACTACTACCCGATTTTTGCACTACTTTGGTAAAACGTAGATATTTCCTCGCCCGGTGATCGGACCGCCCGCGAGGCCCCAATTCCGAATCGGCACTCCGACCCGGTCGGCCCTGGCCCGGACTCGGAGATTTCCGATCCGGCTCCCAGATTTCCGCTCCCCGAGGGCGGCATCGGCTCCCGATGCGGACGGATTCCGACACGCCTTCGGTAAAACGGCCATAACTTTTCGCCCCGGCATCGAATCGCTTATATGACCACTTTTCGGAATCGGCACTTAGAGGCGCTCGTCTCCTTTGATTGCTAAGGCAATCGGATGCCGTTTCTAAGTCGAAAACAATCGTTTCGGCCACCAAAATTTTGGTTCCTTCCTCTGCGATTCGCGTTTTTTAACCGCGACGTCTCCTGGATCACGCGCTCCCCTTGGAGCCGCCGCCCACCAGTCGGCCTTCTCGGCGGTCGAAGGTCGCCGTCGACGCAGCTCGACGCTCCTCCCCACGTCGTAAACGGTTGCGCATGAAAGGGCCGTTTTCGCCACCCCTTACGGATTGCTCCCACCCCCTTCTACGGAAGAAATGGGCCTAACTTTCCGCCCGGTATCAAATCGCTTATGTGACCACTCTTCAGAATCGTCTCTCTGAGCCGGTCGAGAAGGCGTCAGTCTCGTGGAAGTCTGATCCCGGCGCCCGAAATGCCACCTCGGGGAGTGTTTACTAGTACATTGATTTTTATACCGCTTCGGTAAAATGTGGATATTTCCTCGCCCGGTGATCGGAACCGCCCGCGAGGCCCCAATCCGAATGGGCACTCCGACCCGGTCGGCCCTAGGCCGGACTCGGAGATTTTCGGTCCGTCTCCTAGATTCCGCTCCCCGCGTGCGGCAGCGGCTCTTGATGCTCACGGATTAAGACACGCCTTCGGTATAACTGCCATAACTTTCCGTCCGGCTATCGGAATCACTTATATGACAACTTTCGGAATCGGCACTCAGAGGCGCTCGTCGATCTCTTTCCGACGCGATCAGATGACGTTTCTGAGTCGGAAATCAATCTTTCGGCCACCAAAATTTTGGTTCCTTCCGGCGATTCTCGTTTTTTTGCCGCGATGTCTCCTGGATCACGCGGCTCTTCTACGGAGCCGCCGCCCACAGTCAGCCCTTCTCGGCGGTCGAAGGACGCCGTCGACGTGGCCCGACGGCTCCTCCCCGCGTCGTAAACGAGTTCGCGTGAAAATGGCCGATTTCGCCACCCCTGACGGATTGCTCCCACCCCCTTCTACGGAAGAAATGGCCTATTTTCCGCCCGAGTATCAGAATTGCTTATGTGACCACTCTTCGGAATCGTCTCTCCGAGCCGGTCAAGAAGACCCCAGTCTCGCGAACTTCTGAGCCTGCCGCCCGAAATGCCACCTCGGGGCGTGTGTACTATACCGATTTTCGCACCACTTCGGTAAAACGTAGATATTTCCTTGCCCGGTTATCGGAACCTCCCGCGAGGCCCCAATTCCGAATCGGCACTCCGACCAGGTCGGCCCTGGGCTGGATTCAGTCATTTCCGGTCCGGCGCCCGGATTCCACTCCTGGAGGCGACAGCGGCTCCCGATGCGCACGGATTCCGACACGCCTTCGGTAAAACGGCCAATAACTTTCCGCCCCTGCATCGGAATCGCTTATCTGACCACTTTTCGGAATCGGCACTCAGAGGCGCTCGTCGCCATGTATTGTCGGGGCGATCGGAAGCCATTTTCGCGTCGGAAATACCATCGTTTCGGCCACCGAGGTTTCAGTTCCTGCCGGTGATTCGCGGTTTTTTTCCCGCGACGTTTCCTGGATCCGCGCCCCCCCTTCGGGGCAGCCACCCACAGTCGGCCCTTCTCGGAAGTCGAAGGTCGCATTCGACGCGGCCCGACGGCTCCTCCCCACGTCGTAAACGAGTGCGCGCGAGCGAAATGGCCGATTTCCCCACCCGACGGAATGCTCCCGCCCCTCTACGGAAGAAATGGGCATAACATCCCCACCCGGGTATCAGAATCGCTCATGTGACCACTTTTCGGAATCGTCCTCCGAGCCGGTCGAGGGACACTATTTTCCAAAATTCCGTGTCCGGCGCCTGAAATGCCACCTCACGGGTGTGTACTAGTACACCGATTTTCGCACCACTCGGTAAAACGTCGATATTCCTGCCCGGTGATCGGAACCTCCCGCGAGGCCCCAATTTCGAACGACACTCTTACCCGGTCGGCCTTGGGCTGGACTCGGTGATTTTTGGTCCGGCGCCCGGATTCCGCTCCCGGAGGGCGACATCGGCTCCCGATGCGTACGGATTCCGACACGCCTTCGGTTTCCCCCCGGGTATCGGAATCGCTTATCTAACAACTTTTCGGAATTGGAACTCAGAGGCGCTCGTCGCCCTCTATTGCCTAGGCGATCGTACACATTTTCGAGTTAAAAATCCATCGTTCCGGCCTCCGAACTTTCGGTTCCTGCGAACGATTCGCGTTTTTTTGCTGCGACATTTCCTGGATTCACGCGGTTCCACTACGGGGCCGCCGCCCCCAGTCGGTCCTTCTCGGCGGTTGAAGGTCGCCGTCGACACGGCCCGACGGCTCCTTCCCGCGTCGTAAATGAGTGCGCGGAAATCTGCCTATTTCGCCACCCCTGACGGATTACTCCCACCCCCCTCTACGAAAGAAATGGGCATAATTTTCCGCCCGGGTATCAGAATGGCTCATGTGACCACTTTTTGGAATGGTCTCTCCGAGCCGTCGAGAAGATGCCAGTTTTGCAAAATTCCGAGTCGGGCGCCCAAAATGCCACCTCGGGCGTGTGTACTAGTACACTGATTTTCGCACCACTTCGGTAAAACGTGGATATTTCTGGCCCGTGATCGGAAACCGCCCGTGAGTCCCAATTTCGAATCGGCACTCCGACCCCGTCGGCCCTGGGCCGGACTCGGAGATTTCCGATCCTGCGCCCAGATTCCGATCCCGGAGGGCGACAGCGGGCTCCCGATGCGCACATTCCGACACACCTTCGGTAAACGGCCATAACTTTCCGCCCGGTATCGAAATCGCTTAATGACCACTTTTCGGAATCGGCACTCAGAGGCGCTCGTCTCCCTCAATTGCCTAGCGGATCGAACACATTTTCTAGTCGAAAATCCATCATTCCGGCCTCCGAACTTTCGGTTCCTGCCGACGATTCACATTTTTTGCTGCGACGTTTCCTGGATCACGCTGCTCCACTGCGGGAAGCCGCCCCCAGTCGGTCCTTCTCGGCGGTCGAAGGTCGCCGTCGACACGGCCAGACGGCTCCTTACCGCGTCGTAAATGTGTGCGCGGGAAAATGACCCCTTTCGCCACCCCTGACGGATTACTCCCCCCCCCTCTACGGAAGAAATGGCATAAATTTCCGCCCGGGTATCAAAGGCTCATGTGACACTTTCGGAATCGCCTCTCCGAGCCGTCGAGAAGGACGGCAGTTTTACGAATTCCGAGTGGGGTGCCAAAAATGCCATCTCGGGACGTGTGTACTAGTACACCGATTTTTCGCACCACTTCGGTAAAACGTGATATTTCCTCGCCCGTGATCAGAACTGCCCGCGAGTCCCCAATTCCGATCGGCACTCCGACCCCGTCGGCCCTGGCTAGACTGGGAGATTTTCGGTCCTGTGCCCGGATTTCCGCTTCTGGAGGGCGACAACGGCTCCGATGTGCATGGATTCCGACACACCTTCGTTAACGGCATAACCTTCCGCCCGGTATCGAATCGCTTATATGACAACTTTTCGGAATCAGCACACAGAGGCGCTCGTCGCCCTCGATTGCCTAGGCGTTCAAAACACATTTTCGAGTCAAAAATCCACCGTTCGGCTCCGAACTTTCGGTTCCTCTGCCGCGATTCCATTTTTTTTTTGCTATGACGATTCCTGGATCACGCGGCTCCACTGCGGGGCCACCGCCCCCAGTCGGCCCTTCTCGGCGGTCGAAGGTCTCCGTCGACACGGCCTGACGGCTCCTCCCCACGTCGTAAACGAGTGCGCGCGAAAATGGCCGATTTCGCCACCCCTGACGGATTACTCCCACCCCCCTCTATGGGAGAAATGGGCATAACTTCCCGCCCGGGTATCAGAATCGCTCATGTGACCACTTTTCGGAATAGTCTCTCCGAGCCAGTAGAGAAGACGCTAGTTTCACAAAATTCTGAGTCCGGCGCCTGAAATGCCACCTCGGGGCGTGTGTACTAGTACACTGATTTTCGCACCACTTCGGTAAAACGTGGATATTTCCTCGCCCGATGATCGGAACCGCCCCGCGAGTCCCCAATTCTGAATCGGCACTCCGACCCGGTCGGCCCTGGGCCAGACTCGGAGATTTCCGGTATGGCGCCCGGATTCCGCTCCCGGAGGGCGACAGCGGCTCCCGATGCGTACGGATTCCGACACGCCTTCGGTAAAACGGCCGTAACTTTCCGCCCGGGTATCAGAATCGCTTATCTGACAACTTTTCGGAATCGGCACACAAAGGCGCTCATCGCCCTCGATTGCCTAGGTTTTCAAACACATTTTCGAGTCAAAAATCCATCGTTCCGACCTCCGACTTTTTGTTCCTGCCGACATTTCGCATTTTTTTGCTGCGACGATTCCTGGATCACGCGGCTCCACTGCGGGGCCGCCGCCCCAGTCGGCCCTTCTCGGCGGTCGAAGGTCACCGTCACACGGCCCGACGGATCCTCCCCGCGTCGTAACGAGTGCGCGCGAAAATTGCCGATTTCGCCACCCTGACGATTACTCCCACCCCCCTCTACGAAGAATGGGCATAACTTCCAGCCCGGTATCAGAATCGCTCATGTGACCATTTTCGGAATCGTCTCTCCGAGCCGGTGGAGAAGATGCCCAGTTTCGCAAATTCCGAGTCCGACGCCCAAAATTCCACCTCGGGGCGTATGTAGTAGTACACCGATTTTCGCACCACTTCGGTAAAACGTGGATATTTCCTCTCCCGTAGAGGAACCGCCCGTGAGGCCCCAATTCCGAATCGGCACTCCGACCCGGTCGGCCCTGGGCCGGACTTGGTGATTTCCGGTCCGGCACACGGATTCCGCTCCCGGAGGGCGGCAGCGGCTCCCAATGCGCTCGGATTCCGACATGCCTTCGGTAAAACGGCCATAACTTTCTGCCCCGGCATCGGAATCGCTTATATGACCACTTTTCGGAATCAGCACTCAGAGGCGCTCGTCACGCATATTTTCGGGCGATCGGACGCCGTTTTGAAGTCGAAAATCCATCGTTTCGGCCTCCAAAATTTCAAATCCTGCCGGCAATTCGCATTTTTTTACCGCGATATTTCCTGGATCATGCGCCCCCCCTTCGGGGCCGCCGCCCTCAGTCGGCCCTTCTCGGCAGTCGAAGGTCGCCGTTGACACCGCCCGACGGCTCCTCCCCGCGTCGTAAACGAGTGTGCGCGAAAATGGCCGATTTTCGCCACCCCTGACGGATTTGCTCCCGCCCACTCCTATGGAAGAAATGGCATAACTTCCCGCCCGGGTATCAGAATCGCTCATGTGACAACTTTTCGAATCGCCTCTGCGAGCCGGTCGAGAAGACGTAGTTTTCGCAAAATTCTGTCCGACGCCTGAAATGCCACCTCGGGCGTGTGTACTAGTACACCGATTTTCGCACCACTTCGGTAAAACATATATATTTCCTCGCCGGTGATCGGAACCCCCCCGAGGCCCCAATTCCGAATCGCACTCCGACCCGGTCGGCCCTGGGCCAGATTCGGTGATTTCCGGTCCGGTCCGGCGCCCGGATTCCTCTCCCGGAGGGCGGCAGCGGCTCCCGATGCGCACGGATTCCGACACGCCTTCGGTAAAACGTCCATAACTTTCGCCCGGGCATCGGAATCGCTTATATGACCACTTTTCGGAATCGGAACTCAGAGGCGCTCGTCGCAATGATTGCGAGGCGATCGGACGCCGTTTTCGAGTTGAAAATCCATCGTTTCCCGCCTCCGAAATTTCGGTTCCTGCCGGCGATTCGTGTTTTTTTGCAGCGACGTTTCCTGAATCACGCGGCCCCCTGCAGGGCCACCGCCCACAGTCGGTCCTTCTCGGCGGTCGAAGGTCGCCGACGACGCG
>JACBKR010006086.1:0-14787 GCA_014218235.1 Colocasia esculenta | reverse complement strand
GTGCGGACTAGTTAGTCCTTCTCACTGTCTCGCTCTGCATGGTTCCAGAGCCGCGTAGGGAGGGTAGGCGTGGGGCCGCAGCTCGGCCGGGCTGTGGTGGTTGCTTGTGTTGTTCTCTGTTGTGGCTCACTAGCCTCACTCTACCTAGGGAGGTTGTAGGCAGGAGTCAATGGCTGGCGAGTTGGAGGAGTGGACAGTGTGTCCTCCTCTTAACTGCCTGTGATGGTGGCTTGGTTGCTCTTGTTGTGTCAGAGTTTCTCATGTTGTTCCTAAGTGAGTCTCGTCGCTCTAGCCTGCACGGTGGTGTAGCCTAGCCATGTCTAGTTCTGTGGGCTCTGTTGGTCTGGCCTTGTGGGCCGTGTTTAGTGGCTTTCATTTTACGGGTTCTTTCGGGTGTCTTATGTAGACACCCAACTGCAGTTTTCGTAACTCGTTCCTTGGTGCCGTCCGTGGTGGCACCGGAGTGTGTAGTTCCCTGATCTCATAGAGTGTTCGACGTCCCGGTGGTTCTGCTTGTGGGCCCTCGGCCTTGTGGAGGTCTAAGGGGGCTGTGCCTGTGGTGAGATGTTTCCTTCTCACGTGGTTGCTCGGGTCTCTCGTGGCGACACCTGGTTGTTCCTTTCTGACCTCGTGCAGGTCTGGGATGTTGGTGTGCTTGTGTCGTGAGACTCTAGTCTCACTTGGTTGCTTCGGTGTTCTGTGAGCTTCTCTGTCTCGGCGGGTGCATGCCGAGGTGTTGCTTCCGCATTGTGGTTGACTCCGTTGGTTTTGCGAGAGTCGTGTTGGCCCGACCCTGGTTGTGGGTCGTGGCATTACTCTGTTCCGCTGCTTTGTAGTACTCTATGGTAGGCGTTTCCTGCTTTACTACTTCTAGAGTAGTTTTACTTCCGCTTTTGTTGGAGTTTCTACTACTCTGGCTGGTAAGGGACTGGTTATCCCTACTGAGCCTTGTTCGCAAGGCTCACCCCCCTACTCTCTTCAGGTAGGGACTCGCTGTCACAGGAGTTCGTTGTCGGACGGTTGTGGTGGCAATTTGTACGTCGTGCGTTGTCAGTAGTGTGAGTTGTGAGCGTGAGTGCTCTTGTTCAGTGTGAGTTGAGAGTGGCCTTTTGCAAGTACTCGGGGTATGCCCCTTAAGGACTGCGCCTTTCTTTTCTATACCTGTACTTTTATTTGGGACCTGTTGTACATAATTCTTTATTAATGTATGAACCTTCTTGTTATAGTTATTTGAATTCATTGCTTATCTCACTGACTAAATTCTAACCGTTCCGGGTCTTCGGATCCGTGGGTGGTGGCTCGACCTTCGGGGGTCCTTGGCGTCCGGGAGGTCGGGTCGTTACAACAATAACATTGCCTATCTTGGTCATCTCATGACCTCCATTGCCATATTAACATAATAAACAATAAACAACATAATCATAGCTAACCATTCATTATTATTAACGTAGAATGCTCTACTAACATTAACCAACTTAAATAATCTTAAACAGATAGAAAAGAACCAAGACTAGGTCAACACAAGACCCTCACTGCCCAAGCACCACCAATAGACCACTGAAGCAAAACGCGACGGACACAGGCATCGCCTTCAAATTGCGATGACCTGTCCAGCTGCCATTCAAACCTTAACGCGACAAGGCCAAGTGTCGTGACCATATCACGACGGCCCAATACGTTGCCTTTAGTCTCAATCAGTCAAACACGACAGTCAACATCCAAATCACGACAGAACGATACGTCGCGATAAGGACTACACTAGCCACTACAATAAATCGCAACGGACCACACCATCGCATTCAAGAAGAACACGACAGGTCAAGTGGTCGCGTCCTAACCACCGACATAGCACACCAGACAAAATAGAAATGCGACAATGCAGCGCGTCGCATTCATACCATGAACGCGACGGTGCACCCCGTCGCGTTTCAAACACAACAGTGCAGCTCACAGGCTGAGCTCACCTCTCCACCAGAAAACACACACATACGATTCAAATGCCAACTAAAGCAATAAGCATGAACACTAAACTATGGCACACCTCCCACACATGCTTGCACCCCTTTAAACCAATTAAAACTAACTAACAGAGGGTAGTCTCCCTACCAGCTGAAGAAGCCTGAAGAATGCGGAAACCACCACATCGCCGTTGCACCCATGCTCCAGACACGTTCCTTGTGTGGACCCCGTGCCGCACGAACCATCGAATGCCAGAAATCAGCATAGGAGGCGCCGCATCACCCTCCCCATCGCTTGGGCAGAGCTCCTCTGCTCTGTCTGGGTGAAACAGAGCATTTAAAACTCCATTCAAAATCGCGACGTAGTCAGACGTCACGTTTAACCTTAAACGTGACGATCCTAATGGTCGCCTTTGAATCCAAAGCACTGCTACCTACAAAGGTGGTTCTGTGAATCGTGACGTAGGAAGCCGTCGCATTCAAAACGCGACGACATGCCCCTTGCATTCACAACAGTGAACCAATGGGCCATTCGGCTAGAACGTCAGCCCACATGCCTACACAACACCCAAAACACAACAAAAGGGCGCAATGACCACCTCTTGGTCATAAGCACCACTCCTAAAACCATTAAACACGGATCCGAAAAGAACGAGTCATCACATTACTATCACTTAAAAGGAATGTCATCCTCGACATTCAGAACGAAACCATGGCAAGCTGGACTATCACCTAAAAAGAAAGTAAACAATATACAGACAAAGTAGGATACACATTCTCTGCACTTGCCTTTCATCAACCATCTTGCACTGGCTAATTCAATCTGCTCAATTCTTACCTGTTCTGTTTTTCCTTTATCTTTCATTCATCTCACAGCTGCTCTGCTCAGTTACCAACCAATCTGACTCTGTTTTACTTTTCACCTATAGGCAATTCCACCTTGATGTTGGCACTTTATCTCCTTGACTCGACCTGCTTCCACATTTTCCTAGCTGTGTTTACAACATTTCTTTTCTGGGCCGCTTTCACTTGCTCAAAACCTTTTACTATATACTGCCATTCTGAGGTGCTCTGTTATGTAATATCATTTTTAAATTTTCATGCCTGATTAGTGCTCACTATACTGTAACGGCTCGCATTTTTTGGATCCTTGTGATCGTGTGTTGTAGTTCTTGTGTTGGCCAATGGGAGGCCAATGTGGCTTCTGTGCCGTGTGTGTGTGTGTTTCTGGGCTTACTGGGCCGACTTTTTGGGCCTGCAGTACCCTAGATCTCTTAGCCTATCATCGCGACAGGAAGGTCTGTTGCATTCTTAATGCGACAGAGGTGGCCATAGAGTTCATATGGCCGCCTTGGTGCATTGAGCGTCTGCATGAGCGCCACGTGTAGCGCCCAGGGCAGCGGGCATGGGGAAGGTGACGCTCAGGTCCGTCGCGACCTGGTCGTGACGCCGCGATGCGTCGCGTTCCGAACCGCAGTAGGTTTTTAAGTAACCCTAGCCAACCAGAATGCTCAGGGTTTCTGCTCGGCCAGGGGGAGGTGCTGTGGCGATTTCAGCTGGGATTTGACGTCTTCGGCATGTCCTCACTGCAGAGAGACGGAGAAGCGGGAAACGCCGGGAGTCACTGCATAGTTCGTTTCTCGCGCGGTAGGTGTGAACTCTTCCTATTTTCATGGTGTAAATCACATGGGATAGGGTTCCAATCAGTTTTAATGCATTTCTAACAATAGATAGCATGCTTAGTATTCACAAAAGCATGAAAACGAAGAATTAAGGTTGGTTTGTATTGTGGGAATGGGCTGTCATAGAGAGAGCCCGGATTAGGGTTCCCGCCTGGTAAGGCGACGGATCCCTAAGTCGCATCCTAAACGCGACACAGCGATTTGTCGCGTTAAGGATCAAGAGGCGACAGTAAGTTGGTCGCGTTCTGGACCTGAAGGCGACATGTCGTGGCAACGCCTTCTGAAGGCGACCCAATGGTTGTTTGTGCATGGTTTACGCATGTGACTATTCGATTATCGTTATCGATAGCTGCAGTGGTTTGAGTAGTGCATTGGCACTCGTGGCGCTCTGGGAGTGCATGGTTTACGAGACTAGCTCATAGGTTACGTAGCTAGATGTAGTTTGCCTGTGGACATAGTGTTCACACGAGGCAAGTGGTGTTCACGTGTTGTGAACCGTCAGTACACGAGGATTACGTGAGGTTTCACATGGTTTATGCGGTGCACATGTGGTTTCTGTGTGCGTGTCAGGTAGTAGACGCCTACCGTGGACCTCTCCAGTTTGGTGTGCCCCAGTTTCTCTATGACCAGGCTGTTAGCTCGGGGCTTTGTCCCGGTAATTGTGTTGTACCGTCGAGGTCTATGTCGTCTGACCGGACACCCTCACTCCTTAGTTTTGAGTTGTACGTCTCGCTGAGGAAAGATGACAGTGGGACAGTGACTCTTAAGTTTGTTTTTAGTCACTTGTAGCGCGCTCTAGTTGGGGTACGACACTAGTTGTCGACACTGGTCCCCGACTAGTCCTTTTTCATGCCTCACTCTAGCGATCCTAGGCCAGGGTCTCTAGAGGTGCCAAGAATGGCCTGTGACCGTGTGGTCCGCAGGTGGGTGTTTAGTTGGTCTCCACAGTTGCTTGTCTTTTCACATGGAGCGGCAGCTGGACCTTTTGTCTGTGGCTGGAGACTGAGAGGTAGACCTGTGTTAGTTTGTCCGAGTCTGTTGCTGGTGTCGCGAACCGTCTACGTGGCTCGAGTGTGGCGTCTCTACCGTAGCTCGTACACGTCTTGGAGTTTTTGCCATTTTATTTATTACAGCTATTTACGCAGTCGGCTAGTGGTGAGTTTGTTTATAGCTTGAATATCCTGATTAGTGGTGCTATAAATTGCTAGCATAGTTTACTGCTTTCGCACTTGTGTCTGGTTTGCTCGGTTTGGGGGAGTTCCCTACTGAGCCAGTGACTAGCGAGGCTCACCCCTACTCCCACAGGCGAGGGCGAGAGGAGGTTTCTCTACCGTCATCCATCGGAGCTGCGACATAGTGGTGTTGCCCAGCACCTCCAGCAGTGTAGCTTTTCTTCTTTAGATTGTACCTCGGGGTATGCCCCAGACTGGTGTACTTTCCTTTATTCTTTTGAAGTTGGCTATGTAAAACCTTGTATATTATAAATGCAATGGTGTGTTCCTTTGTGTTTTCACGGACTTTGGTGTGGTATCCCTTGCGAGGCTTTGGCCCGTTCGCGGGAGACAGACTCGGGTCAGGCACGTTACTGGTTTAACGGGCTTAGACGAGGCATTCCGTCACAGTTTGTATCAGAGCAAGGTCCGTGTAATATAAAGGAATTAGCAAGTTACATAGCCATATCTTCTTCTTGATACACTGTTGGTAGATGGTCTTGGTTTTGTAATGACTCGTTGTTTAGCCTATGGTTGGCTTGTTGTGTGTGTAGGCATTTGTAATGGCCGATAGAAGAGACTGGGGTTGTGGGAGATGACCCTGAGGAGTCGACTCAGCGAATGATAGAAAGTATTTGGGAGAGCCTCACCGAAATTCGGATGAGGATGGATCAGCAGGCACCGTACCCACCAGTGTCGGAGAGGAATACCTGTGGCCCCAGTTCCCCACCGCTAGGGGTGGAGGTACCTTTTGTGGCACCAGTACCACCATCACCACCTGTGATTGCGGTCGGAGAACCAGTGGTGCAAGTTGAAAGATTTTGAGGTTGCAGCTGCCCTACTTATTCTGGTGGGCCGAATCCAGATACAGCGGAGCACTAGATTCATGAGATTGAGAGAGTCTTTATGACCATGAAGTGTCCGCGGCAGCGGACAGAGTGTGTTTGGCTACTTTTCAGCTGAGGGGATTGTGCAGGAATGGTGGCGTCTGAAGATGCAGACCACCTTTGCAGGCAGAATAGAGAGTGGTATTACCTGGCTGAGTTTTCTTGAGTATTTATGATACATTCTTTCCTCTTCAAGTGCAGCAGGCAAAAAGGGAGCAGTTCAGGACATTGCAGCAAGGTGGGACTTCGATTCTGGAATATCAGATGCGGTTCATAGCACTGAGCAAGTATTCCCCCTATGTTGTCACAGATAATGCTATGATGGTTGAATATTTTATCCGTGGTTTGAGGCCAGAATTGCAGACTGCAATAATACCATTAATGTGTAGAACAGTTGAAGAAGCAGCCCAGAGAGCTGCTACTCTCTGAAAGAGCAGTTCGGACTCGTCAGGTAGGCGAGTCAGGTTCGGGTAGTTTCGGCTACCCCAGCAGTAGGGGGTGTAAGTAGGGAAAGCATCAGCAGGACCTTCCTCATCTGGTTTTGGTAAGTGGGGCCAGAATTAAAGCAGAAATTTAAAGGTAAAGAAGAGGATGGGGAGGTCGTCAGCAAATTTAGCAGGGTCGTGGTAAGCCGGAGGTGGAAGAATCGCAGCAAAGTACCGCTAGGCAGCCTATCCTTCCACCAGGCTATAGGTGTTTTAATTGTAATCAGCCGGGGCATTTGATCCGTAATTGTCCCTATCCGAGGGAATATGGTTTATGGTAGAGGTGTTCAGCAGCGCAGCAGTCTCAGCAGCCACCGGCAGGTCGTGGCAGAGGAGCATTACCAAGAGAGGTAGGGGCCAGGTTATGGCTATCACCCGTGCCCAGCGGAGGCATCGAATATGATAGAAGGTACTATTCCTATTTATGAATATTCAGCAAAAGTTTTATTTGATTCAGGTGCCTCGCATTCATTTATTTCTGAAGAATCCTGGATAGTATGGCTCACCTTTAGAAGAAAAATCATGTGAATTAGTAGTGGAGGTTCCCTCTGTGAGTTTATGCTCACCTCGTCGATGCTCCAGTTGTGTTTGAAGGGAACAGATGCCAGGTCGGTTATATGCTTTACAGTTGATTGATTATGATATTATCTTGGGATGGACTGGCTTGAGGCCTATGGAGCTATGCTAGATTGCAGGAAGAAAAGGATCAGGTTTTGTCACCCCAATGGTTCTGTATTTGAATATCAGGTATGCATTTTGTGCTTCTAAGTTTATAATTTCTGCAATTAGAGCTAGAAGGTTGATTAATGCGGGGTGTGTGGCTTACTTAGCTTCTGTAAGTTTGATAGAAACTAGTAAGTCAGTTGAGGCAGTTCCCGTGGTTAGGGAATTTGCAGATGTGTTTCAGATGAGTTGCCTGGTTTAGCTCCACACAGAGAGGTGGACTTTACTATTGAGTTGTTGTCGGGTACCATGCCGATTTCTAAGCACCCTATCGGATGGCACCAGCAAAGCTCAAAGAGTTGAAGAAGCAATTGGAAGAATTGTTAGAAAAGGGTTTATTAGGCCGAGTCACTCCCCATGGGGAGCACCAGTGTTATTTGTGAAAAAGAAGGATGGAAGCTTTCGAATGTGTATTGATATAGAAAGTTGAATGATGTGACCATTAAGAATAAGTACGTTGCCAAGAATAGATGATTTGTTTGACCAATTGCAGTCAGCCAAGGTTTTTCTAAAATTGATTTGAGGTCGGGTACCATCAGGAGAATCAGAGAGGAGGATATAGATAAAACAGCTTTCAGGACTAGATATGGTCACTATGAATTTGTGGTCATATGCCGTTTGGCTGACCAATGCTCCTGCAGCTTTCATGGATCTGATGACAGAATTTTTCATCCGTACTTGGACCAATTCATTGTGGTCTTTATAGATGATTTCTGATTTATTCAGCTTCTGAAGAGGAGCATGCTGCTCATTTGAGGTTTACTCTTCAGTTATTAAGAGAGAATCAGTTGTTTGCTAAATTTAGTGAGTGTGAGTTCTGGTTAAAGGAAATTCAGTTTTTTGGTCATGTCATCTCGGCAGATGGAGTGGCAGTCGATCCAAGTAAAGTAGAAGCTGTGATGAAGTGGGAAGTGCCTAAGTCAATTACAGAGATTAGAAGTTTCTTGGGCTGGCAGGCTATTATAGGCGCTTCATACAAGATTTTTCTAAGATTGCGTCACCCATGACTAGACTGACTAGGAAGGGTGTGCCATTTGTGTGGTCCGGGGAGTGTCAAAGAAGTTTTATGGAATTAAAGAAAAGGCTTACTATAGCACCGATATTGACACTACCACAGGAAGTGGTGGATTTGTTTTGTATATAGATGCATCTAGAAGAAGGCTGGCGCAGTGTTAATGCAGCATAGCAAAGTGATAGCCTATGTGTCCAGGCAATTGAAGCCAGCAAAGAGAATTATCCTACCCATGATTAGAATTGGCAGCAGTTGTATTTGCTTTGAAAATGTAAGGCATTATTTTGTATGGCGAATAATTTGAAATTTTTACAGATCATAAAAGTTTAAAGTATATCTTCTCTCAGAAGGATTTAATCTTCGCCAGCGTAGATGGATGGAATATTTAAAGGATTATGTTTTTTAGTTTGGCTTACCATCCGAGTAGGCCAATGTTGTTGCTGATGCCTTAAGCAGGAAGGCTTATGTAAGTCATATGATAATAAAAAAAATGGAAGTGTGTAATTGATATGAGAAAACAGATCCTATCTACCATGAGTCAGCAGTCGAGCGGCTTCAGTACTAGCCATAATACTGTAGAGCCGTCTTTGTATTGACGATTGTGTTGAAACTCAGAAGCAGCAGTGCAAATTTAGCTGAAATTGTGAAAATGGAAGGGGTTACCCTTGATAATAATTGTGTGGTTAGGCTCAGAGTAGGTTATTTGTACCACCAGAAGAGAGTGAACAGAGAGTGTTAGAAGAGGCTCATACATACGTCGGTACCTACGCTCAGGCAAGTACTAAATGTATCAAGATCTGAAAGCTATTTTTGGTGGCCTCATATAAAAAAAATAGCTGAATATGTTTCAGATGTGCTGTGTTTTAGCAAATTAAGGTAGAGCAGCAGAAGCCTGAGGTCTATTGCAACCGTTAACCCATTCCGCAGTGGAAGTGGGATGATATTGCTATGGACTTCGTGGCAGGCCTACCCAGAACAGCATCAGGTCATAATGGAATATGGGTTTTGTGGATAGATTGACTAAAGTATGCAGATTAGTGCCAGTAGAGTATGTCTTGCCAGTGGATAAATTAGCAAAAGTGTATACTGATAAAATTATTCCACTTCATGGTGTTCCGAAGTCAATTGTATCTGATAGAGATCCTAGGTTTACTTCAGGTTTTTGGAGGAGCCTACAGAGAGTTGTACGCACTGAGTTGAGGTATAGCTCAGCTTACCACCCGCAGACGGATGGTCAATCAAAGAGGACTATCCAGACAATTGAAGATATGTTGCGAGCTTGTTGTTTAGTTTGGGGTGGTAGTTGGGAGCATCATTTGGGTATGGTTGAATTTGCTTATAATAATAGTTACCATACCAGCCTTGGGATGGCACCGTATGAAGCTTTATATGGAAGACCATGTAGAACACCTTTAATTGGCATGAAGTGGGAGAGAGGCAGTTAGTGGGCCCTGAGTTAGTTCAGCAAACTACAGATTAGCAAAATTTATTAAAGAAAAATTGCAAACAGCTCAGAGTAGACGAAAAGTTATGTTGATAATCGAAGAAGGCCACTTCAATTTGAAGTTGGAGATTATGTTTTTCTGAAATTTCTCCTAGCAAAGGTATTGTTAGATTGTGAGAGTAAGAAGGAAAAGCTGAGTTCGAGATATGTGGGACCTTCCAGGTGTTGGAAAGGATTGGGGAGACAGCGTAAGGCTGGATTTGCCAGCAGATTTTGCAGATGTTCATGATATCTTTCATGTCTCCATGATAAAGAAGTGTATTGAAGACCCAGTGC
The DNA here is from genome assembly GCA_014218235.1 of Colocasia esculenta. NCBI lineage: Eukaryota > Viridiplantae > Streptophyta > Magnoliopsida > Alismatales > Araceae > Colocasia > Colocasia esculenta. The sequence goes on along the minus strand of JACBKR010006086.1, from coordinate 5,049 downwards.
AAATAATCAGTTATCAAGGAAGTGATTTGAGACCAGACATGTCCATGCCAGAATATCCGGTGCAAATTACTGATCGCAAGATGAAAGTTGCGAAATAAAGAAATTGAGTTAGTTAAAGTCAGATGGAAAATAGGCTGGGTGGTGAGGATACCTGGGAGTTAGCCGACGAAATGGCTAAAGGATATCCTTACTTGTTTCAGTAATGTTTTAAATCTTTTTAGATGATTGTATTTGTAAATGTATGTGTACTTATGTGTGGAATTGTATATGATTTCGAGGTCAAATTTTTTTTTAGATGTATTAATGTAACGTCGCGCATTTTTCGGATCCTTGTGGATCGTGTGTTTAGTGCTTGTGGTGGCTAATGTGAGGCCAATGTGGCTGTGTGCCGTGTGTGTGTGTGTTTCTGGGGCTTACTGGGCCGACGTTTTGGGCCTGCAGTACCCTAGATCTCTCAGCCTGGCATCGCGACAGGAAGGTCTGTCGCGTTCATAATGCGACAAGGTGGCCGTCGTGTTCGTATGGCCGCCTTGGTGCATTGAGCGTCTGCATGTGTGCCACGTGTAGCGCCCAGGGCAGCGGGCGTGGGGAAGGAGACGCTCAGGTCCGTCACGACCTGTCGCGACACCGCGATAAGTCGCGTTCCGAACCGCAGCAGTTTTTAAGTAACCCCAGCCAAGCAGAACGCTCAAGGTTTCTGCTCGACTAGGGGGAGGTGCTGTGGCGATTTCAGCTAGGATTTGCCGTCTTCGGCGTGTCCTCACTGCAGGGAGTCCGGGAGAAGCAGGGGAAACGCTGAGAGGTCGCTGCATAGCGCGTTCTTCGCGAAGGTAGGTGAACTCTTCCTATTTTCACGGTGTAATCGCATGGGATAGGGTTCCAATCAGTTTAATGCATTTCTAACAATAGATAGCATGCTTAGGTATTCACAAAAGCATGAAAACGAAGAATTAAGGGTGGTTGTATTGTGGGAATGGGCTATCATGGAGAGAGCCCGGATTAGGGTTCCCACCTGGTAAGGTGACGGATCCCTTTGTCGCGTCCTGAATGCGACACAACGATGTGTCGCTTTAAGGATCAAGAGGTGACAGGTAAGTTGGTCACGTTCTGGACCTGAAGGCAACATGTCGTGGCACGCCTTCTGAAGGCGACCCAATGGGTTATTTGTGCATGGTTTACGCATGTGACTATTCGTTATCATTATCAGTATGCTCAGTGTTAGTGAGCAGTGCATTGGCACTCGTGGCGCTCTGGGAAGTGCGTGGTTTACGAGACTAGCTCATAGGTTACGTAGCTAGCTAGTAGTTGCCTGTGGACATAGTGTTCACACGAGGCAAGTGGTGTTCACGGGTTTTGGACCGTCAGTACACGGGGTTACGTGAGGTTTCACGTGGTTTGTGCGGTGCACACGTGGTTTCTGTGTGCGTGTCAGGTAGTAGATGCCTACCGTGGTTACCTCTCCAGTGGGTGCCCCAGGTTCTCTGTGAGCCAGGCTGTTAGCTCGGGGCTTTGTCCCGATACTTGTGCTGTACTTGACCTGGACACCCTCACTCCTTAGTTTGAGTTGTACGTCCGGCTGAGGGAAAGACGACAGTGGGACAGTGACTGCTGAGTTTGTTTTTAGTCATTTGTAGCGCGCTCTTAGTTGGGGGTACGGACACTAGTTTCGACACTGGTCCCCGACTAGTCCTTTCCAGTTGCTCACTTAGCAAGGCCAGGCCAGGGTCTCTAGAGGTGCCAGCATGGGCCTGTGACCGTGTGGTCCGCAGGTGGTGGTGTTTAGTTGGTCTCCATAGTTGCTTGGTTTTTTCACATGGAGCAGCAATGGACCTTTCTGTCTGTGGCTGCGAGATTGAGAGGTAGACTTGTGTTAGTTTGTCGAGTCTGTTGCTGGGTGTCGGAACCAGTCTACGTGGCTCGAGTGTGGCAGTCTCTACTGTAGCTCGTACACGTCTTGGAGTTTTGCCGTTTTATTTATTACAGTTGTTTTACGCAGTCGGCTAGCGGTGAGTTTGTTTATAGCTTTAATATCCTGATTAGTTGTGCTATAAATGCTAGCATAGTTTACTGCTTTTGCACTTGTGTCTGGTTTGCTCGGGTTGGGGGAGTTCCTACTGAGCCAGTGACTAGCGAGGATCCCCCTACTCCCCACAGGCGAAGGCGTGGAGGAGGTTTCTCTACCGTCGTCCAGTTTGGAGCCGTGACGTAGCGGTGTTGGACCAGCGCCTCCAGCAGTGTAGCTTTTCTTTCTTCAGATTGTACCTCGGGGTATGCCCCCAACTGGTGTACTTTCCTTTATTCTTTTGAAGTTGGCTATGTAAAACCTTGTATATTATAAATTCAATGGTGTGTCCTTTGTGTTTTCACGGACTATGTGTGGTATCCCTTGCGAGGCTTTGGCCCGTTCGCGGGAGAGACGGACTCGGCTTAGGCACGATACTGGTTTAACGGGCTTGGACGAGGCGTTCCGTCACAATCTGCCTATCACTGCCAACTGTTACTAGCCTCAGCTTTATTCACATTCTCAACTGCCAGTTCTCAAATAAAAATCAAATCACCATAAATGAATTTCTGCCTCTATATCCATTCTGCTCATGTTGCCTCAACTCATATCAGGCCAAGAACCACTGCCTCTTTACCCAATTATGCAAAAACCTTAAGCTTTTCTTTAATCAAGCAAACTTTGGATATCTTGTGAATATTAAACCTTCCATGCTTCCGTTGCACTACTCTAATTACTCTGGATATTTGGCAAAATATCCCATAAATTCTGCTCTCATTATTGCTTCCAATTTACTTTCCTCTTCACTATTACTCTGACTCCAGCTGGATTCAATTTTAACTTTACTTGCTTCTCAAATCGCTTTACTCAATCAATTAACACTGGAAGGAAATACCAAAATTTCTAAACTACTTTCTCTAATACTTCAATTCTGGTTGTGCCACATGCTTAAATTTTGAATCCTGCCATACCGCTACTCACATATCTTGCTCTTCATAAACCTTCCTTGCTTTAAATAACATCCTCTGACTAATTTAACAAATCTATTACATAATCTTCCAACATATTCATTCTTACTGCTATGACAATACACTCTCTTATCACATAATAAAAACTACTCAGCTAACTCTACACATATTCTATCTTTAAATTTATAGAACTCTCTCTTTTTCTGTTCTATTCTGCCATACTTTAATCTACTTACTATTCCTTAACCGATCTGCCTTTTATTCTTACATCAAACTTTGAAATACCCTTACAGAAGAATACCTCTGCTCAACTAAATCACTTTCTGTATACTGCCATGCAAACTCTTTCTGAATACTTTCTGAATTATCTGATTATATCAGTTTCATAGTTTGCCATATTCTTTCTTTCTCTGGTCAATAACCTGCCAACTGCATTAACCATAATATCAATTTCGGCAAAATATTTCTCTTAATTATTTTGCTATCTGGCTAATCTCACTGTACTATTCACACTGCAATTCTTGCTTTTATATAAATGTCCTTTACTGATAACTGCCAAAGCTAGAACCTATAACTGATCTCTTTAATTACAATAATCAACTCTCCCTGATTCGTGTATTCCACATTACTACTTTATTCTCAAATGCTGAGAACACTACTGCTATATTATACTTACCATTATCCTTTTCATCAAACCTTTACTTAAATTCCTTTCACAATCCATCTTACTGTTCCACTCAGCCTGATATTTCTTAACTGCTTCTGAACTGATCCATCTCCTTCTATTCTAACCCACATAGCTCTACATTACTCCAAACATTCTTAACCTTAGCCTCAATCTTTTCCAAACTATATACACAACTGTTAAATCTCACTGATCTTATCTCTAGCACTGCAATCTTCAATAACTCATTCTGTGGAATCTTCACAATCTACTACTTGCCAATTAAATATCTTTCTTGTGACCACATGCTTGCACCCCTTTAAACCTAACACCCGACAAGCCATTCTGACAGAAAGGATAGCGTCAAATCGTCATAAAAGTAGTCGCGTCGCCTTCAGATGCCACGACAAAAAAATGACACCCACCCACGTCGCAACCATGTCGCGACAGCCAGTGTGCCACGACCAAAAGCCTGTCGCGACAGGCTCCCCTGGCACGACCATGTCGCGACCAGGATGTTCATCGCGACCCTGAGGATGGGGCCAGGGGCTCAAGAGGACCGGGTCTTACATGCCGTCTTGGAAAATCCTCCTCCTTGATCCTAAACTGATGGTAACTTGATCGCAGATCGATCTTGGAGAACACGAATGCATTCTTCAGCTGGTCAAACAAATCATCAATGCGTGGCAAGTGGTACTTGTTCTTCACTATCACCTGGTTGAGATTCATGTAGTCAATGCACAACCAGAGGGAACCATCCTTCTTCTTCACGAATAGTACAGGTGGTGCCCCATGAGACACACTAGGGCAAATAAACCCCTTATCGAGCAATTCCTACACCGCTTTCTCAGCTCGGCTAATTCCGTAGGTGCCATCCGTATGGAGCTTTAGAGATAGGTGAGGTGCCTAGAAGCAACTCAATAGTGAACTCTATCTCCCTTTCTGGTGGCAATTCAAACAAATAATCAGGAACAACGTCTGAGAATTCTTGCACAACCTCGATCTCCTTAAGGGTAGGTGACTGACCGGCCTTAGGAATCAAGACCACACTGGCAAGAAAAGCGTCACAACCCTTATTCACCATTTTCATAGCCTTCATGGCGGAGATCACAAACCTCCCGCTAAATTCCTAGGCAAAGGATGGGAGAACTCACCTCTACAGGGATACGGAAAGTGATTCTCTTCCTCCTGCAATCGACCAAGCATAGTGCTCCTCAAGCCATATCCAGACCAAGTATAACATCATAGTCTGTCATCTTGAGAAAGTAGAAGCACCAAACCAACCTTCGGTCTTCAATGCACATAGGTAAAGATGGAATGCACTTCCTGCTCACTATAGTACCCCCTGGTGTGTGCACAGACAGGGGAACCTCTAACCTTCTGCCTCAACTCCGACTCTGCTGCTAACTGCCTAG